>KZ069033.1:13733-25891 GCA_002091845.1 Anopheles cracens
TCTGATGGGATTTTATGTGTGTACGAGATTTGTTTTTAAAGATCAGTTCCCTGCAGAATCTGAGGGATGTATCCCAACAAGTCAATTTTACTTGTTCCCAAGTAGCACGCCGGGTGCTAGAAGGAAATCGCCTTCTCTGGAGATAGGTGCGTTCTTGTAAGATTTTTTCCTAATCTTGAATTGAGGTACGTTGATCCTCAGTGTTATATATGACGTAATTCCTTTCTGGATTTTTACTCAAATTTTACTTCCCTTTCTTTTGTTCTTACTTTCAATTCTTTTTTTCTTCTTCTTCTTCTTCTATTCCCTCAGGATAAGAATTTTGTTCTGATTTTCAAGGATAAGGAGCTATTTCCTATTGTGTGGTAAATGTTACCGAGCAAACGCAGGCCAGATCACGTAACCGTGTGATCTTCTAAGTCCTTTGTATAACTAGTTAAATCATTACCGGGATACGCAGGCCAGATCACGCCAAGGCATGATCTTCTAAGTCCGTTGTATGACCGGTAACCTAGCAAACGCAGGCCAGACCACAGGAATATATGGTCTTCTGAGTCCTACTTGCAGCCGGTTACAATATTACCAAGCGCAGGCCAGATTACGCTAAAGCATGATCTTCTAAGTCCTACGTTTATATGATTTTTCAGAAGAAAAATGATGACTTTCCCAATGTTGGGCGTCAATTTAAGTCGAGGTGCGTCGGTCCTCTGTTTGAGAATAGGTTCCTCTCTGGAGCCACCAATGTTAACGGCGAAGCTCGGGCCAGACCACGCGAAGGTGTGGTCTTCAAAGTCCTTAGCCGAAAAGATGTTAGGTTTCTGCCCGAAGGTATTATTGCTCCAATTTCTTCATTAAACTTCCCGCTAGTGTTCTCGGTACGTGGGAACCTATGCCGCGAAAGTGGAATAGTCAGAACAACAATGTTTCGGATGAGGGCAGAAGACCCGGGGCGAGTATCAACCAAGACTAATACGAGAGGCCAAAGAATTTCATTCGAAAGACGAGACGTTCTCCGTAAACAATTCTACGAACCCACACGACGTCCAACCCCGTGTGACGTCATAGCAGGTGAACCGATTGCTATCCTTGCTCACGACGCCTCATCGCCGCCCGGGTCGCTCGTAGTCGGAGAAGAGTACACAATTAAAAATTAGGACATCGCGTACGTCATCGATAGAGCATCGCACCCAGCGGCGGGTGCATAATCTGCAAATGCATATCGACTACATCCCGAGAGCAAAAGGACGCTCGCCGGTTCCGGACCAGGCAGCCGTGAGTCGCGAGTGACACGACGAGTTGCATGATGGGACGGTGCACGATGATGATCTTAATGAATAGCCTGCAATGATCATACGCGGCTCGTGTTCCGGTGGGAGGATGTGATGTGTTTGTGCTGCCTCCGCCTCGTGCACGCATGCCGGCCAGCTTGGCGCGTTAAATCGTGTACCGCGAACTTGTCGGATAGCCGTCCGACAGCCGAGAGAACGACCCGAACCCGAGACTCCCAGATAACTTCGAGAACTGCCGTCGAGCGAGAGACACCTTCTTCTTCGCGAAGTGAGCGCGATAACGTGGTCGTTGGCACGTCGAACGTACCGACACGAGAGAGAGAGAGAGAGGGAGAGAGCTTTCCGACGAGATCTGGTCTGGTCCAGGGCGAAGCTACATCATCCACAGCTCCCCCGAGAGCGAGGTTCGGTGTGAATGAAATCGCGGCAAAAAAAAGAGGCAAAAACATTAAAACACCCTCCCGGCGCACACAAACACGCACACCACCGTGTTGATGCGGGCCCCCCCTCGGCACAAATCGCGAATAAAATTACCGAACGACGCGCGGTGCCCCATCAGTTCGAAATCGGTCGCGAGTCGGTACGCTAGTGCAACGTGAGATACGTCGTCAAGAAGATCTGCTGTGCTCACGCTGCTACGGACAAGATCCTCTCGAACTCGCGCGAGTCTGTATGTGTGTGCGTGCGTGCATGTATGTTGGAGCTCGCGATAAAGGGTCGACCGTAATTCTCCACTCGCGTCAGTACTGTTTGAGCTCGCGAAGCGATAATAAGGGCACACCGTGTAGTCTGTAACTTCATCTGAGCCCGACCGAAACTTGCCTGTTTCGGACCGACACTTATCGGTCAAGATTTGTAAGAGATTATTCGAGAAGCCGGTGTAGAGTTGGAGATAGAACAGTTCGCTCCGCTGTTGGAACCGTTCGATCCGACCGACTGTTCCGGGCGGACACACCTTAAGCGGAACGGGAAAGTATATACCGCCCCGGCGATACATAATCGTGGGCTGTGAAAATCCGCAACGTGCCCGCTGTGTGTGCGTTCGCAGCAATTAGAGTGCAATTAGTGAAGTCGTGACGGAAGACGAGTGAGTGTCTGTGCGATCCGATCGGGGCACGATCATTCGCTGTTCGGTGGTGCAGGTGTTTTGCGAATCGTTTCGTGTTTTCTTTCACCACGCGCCACGCGGTGCCTAGTACCTACGATCCCACCGAAAGCCCCCCTGTCGCACGAGAGCTGTCAGATTTGCGGAGATTTGCAGTGCCGCGCAAAACGATCATCATCACAGTTGGCTGTGGGTTGCGGTGTTTTTTTTCGGTGTCGATTCGGCAGAAAGCGTTCGGCTTCCAGAAGACGCACGGTCGCTCGAGAAGACGCTCGACGTTCGAAGCGTTTGAGTGAGGTGCACGTTTAGTGGAGCGGAAAAGCGCTAACAAATTCACAAAATGAAGGATATCTACAGTAAGGGAAATCTGGTGCACCTTAGCTAATTAAAATCCTTTCCATTTTCTTTCCAGAACATGAGGTGCGCACTGCGGAAGCAATAAAAAGCTGGAAGCAAAACAATTCTACGAACCCACACGACGTCCAACCCCGTGTGACGTCATAGCAGGTGAACCGATTGCTATCCTTGCTCACGACGCCTCATCGCCGCCCGGGTCGCTCGTAGTCGGAGAAGAGTACACAATTAAAAATTAGGACATCGCGTACGTCATCGATAGAGCATCGCACCCAGCGGCGGGTGCATAATCTGCAAATGCATATCGACTACATCCCGAGAGCAAAAGGACGCTCGCCGGTTCCGGACCAGGCAGCCGTGAGTCGCGAGTGACACGACGAGTTGCATGATGGGACGGTGCACGATGATGATCTTAATGAATAGCCTGCAATGATCATACGCGGCTCGTGTTCCGGTGGGAGGATGTGATGTGTTTGTGCTGCCTCCGCCTCGTGCACGCATGCCGGCCAGCTTGGCGCGTTAAATCGTGTACCGCGAACTTGTCGGATAGCCGTCCGACAGCCGAGAGAACGACCCGAACCCGAGACTCCCAGATAACTTCGAGAACTGCCGTCGAGCGAGAGACACCTTCTTCTTCGCGAAGTGAGCGCGATAACGTGGTCGTTGGCACGTCGAACGTACCGACACGAGAGAGAGAGAGAGAGGGAGAGAGCTTTCCGACGAGATCTGGTCTGGTCCAGGGCGAAGCTACATCATCCACAGCTCCCCCGAGAGCGAGGTTCGGTGTGAATGAAATCGCGGCAAAAAAAAGAGGCAAAAACATTAAAACACCCTCCCGGCGCACACAAACACGCACACCACCGTGTTGATGCGGGCCCCCCCTCGGCACAAATCGCGAATAAAATTACCGAACGACGGCCACTGTCGTGAGCGATACAATCGAGCGGGTATAAGGTCAGAAGGTTAGAAGGATGCACCTCCCAGCTGCGAGCGTTTGATTAATATTAATTACCGTGCTCACAACAGTGCGATATGTCGCTGGTGTGGAGACTTTGACTGTAATTTATTCTCATATAACACGTTCCCGTAACAACCCAACGCGAAGATCACTGTCAAGGCGATGGAGACTGCGAGATTAGACTCTTGGAAGCGGTCGTTAGTCGCCTGTGCCCTGTGCTGTCTAAAGCCTGTGGTCAGTGCTCCTCCAGCAGGCATCAATTGAAGAACATTCAGGGCAATCTTCTCCCTCTCCATTATGCAATGTAGATAGGAAATTGTGCATGATCATGGACCCCGTGGTGAGGTCATCACAGCTTGCAGAAATCAGTTCCATCCGCGAACGAAAAAAAAGGTCCATAAACCCTGTGTTTCGACGCTGTGCACGAGTAATCTCGCCGAAGTGAAAGCGCCTAATCTTATCACCCCGCTGAAGTCGGTGTGCGCCGGGCGTACGGCTATCAAGCACATGTGCGCGCAAGCGCGTTTGTCATCGCCACGGTGTGCGCTCTCCAACACAGCGAGCCCCCCGTGAACAGCTGATCGGCGAGCGTGTCTGCCGGACGGACAGAAATAGAGTCCGCGTCCGCACCGATAAGACGCTCACGGACGCTATTATTGCTGGTCCAATTGTGTCCGTCACGCGCACACGTTTTCTGTCGTGCGCAGTCGTTGACGGGCGCACGCGACTTATTTATCGCCGCGCATACCGGTACGCGCCGGATGTGCGGAATCTCGCGGACGCGGACCTTAGTGGATGGGTACGAGGTGCTTTCTTCGGATACTATGTTCCCGGGGAGACCGTTGTCGTGGCGCTAAATATACATCGAGAACGGAAGAAGCGATCCAAGCGCGTTGATTCTTTCTGCTCATTCTTCAGCGCCCACGAGGATGACACATGATAGCGATAAACGCTTTGCATACACGGTGGGTATATTATCGTTCAAGCACCACAGCCACCGCCGCTACCACGTGGTCAAGGTTGTTTGCCGGACGAGGTACGGGGCAAGTCAAACACATGCGGTTAGATTTATCTGGTACGGAAAATTTTCACGCCCTGTTTCTTCTCCTTCTTCGTTTTGGTCAAACTCGGGCATCTGGAACGCAATAGCGACGGTGTACACTGGGACGTGATGATGGAGTTCTCACAATCGGACCATCTTACAGCTGCGATCACTCCCATTCCAAAACGGGGGCTTGAGCGGTGGCAACCTTATCGCGAAAGGATGAGTTTGCACAAATGGTCACAAAACGGGTACAATCCACAATCCAATATCACGGCAGGGGAACCAGTCTGGAAATCGAGTTTTTGAAGTACTGATGGATGATCTAATGGGTCCCTCCGTGACGTGACTGACCCACTCGGACGGCACAAACAGAAGAGGTATCTAATCTTATCATCCGGAGCCAGTCGGTCACTCGACAATGTCGCCAGATTGATGATTGATCATCATGTGAGACACGTTCAGACGCGCTCCAGGATGCATCTAAAGGATCTAGCCGTAGACTCCGCAAATGGTACGAGGCACGTGCTAAATGCTCTGCGGATGCGTGAATTTTCTTCATCAAAACACGCCGTTCGTGGGTTTGACCGGGGAACCTTGCTGGCGGAAGTGGTAGAGGCACGTCGACTACGCGGCTCGTCGACCCTCGTTACGATTTACGTTACGCTCATTGACGACTAGCACGCTGATGTTGATGTAAACTGTGGCATTGCGGCAATCGTTGAACTTCAAAACGGTCAAGCGAAATTAGTTGCCCAACACGTGAGCACGTGGTTCAAAAATAGTACATCGGCGGGAAACGAACGCAACGTCTTCGGTGTGACTACTATTGACACGGCGAAGATCGGGATTGTTTGTTTGTGTAGAAGCGATCTGATTTATAAAATAAAGCATGTTTTAGAGCACCACTTAGGTCAGCAGTACAATATACGTTGATAAGAAACAGGCAGGCACCTTTCCTTGCATTGACCCATTGGATTTCAAATAGGATTTGTTATTAAAGCTTCATACTGCCTCGCTCGGCAGTATTCCTTTTGATCTTCAGGTAGCTGATGCGGGCAGCAAAATGGCAAGATAGAGTACAGTTTGTTGCGCAATTACGCTACTAAACTTTGTACCACAGTGGCCAGCAGGGTTACAACAAAAGCTCATCAGGAGCCTCCCGCAAGAACCGATGATACCCCCTGTGAAGTTTGCAATAGGAAAACAGGGAGGGGTGAATTGTAATGACATGATCTCCCCTTTTGTACACTCTTGTCACGGAAGGCAGCACCTTTTGTACACAAACTGTGCCAAAGTCCACGGATCACTATTTTCCCGTACCCTTAGTCCACTTCCTTGAAATGGTTCTAATCGGGAGCTTATCGGAACCGTACGCTTATCGGTCGTGTGGAATATTCCATTCCGTTCGTACGTAATCAGTGTGATGGATCTATTTGGACATTTGCAATTGAACACTAAATGTCTTCCGCAAGGTCCCGCTCCGGCGATTTTGCAGACGTTTGAGATATGAAAGGAGCACACTATAGGCACTTATGTTTATTCTGTGTCGTTAACGAATTGGTGATAATGTTCCTGCCCATTGCCTTATTCACTATTGATATAAACACTTCTTCCGGTGCTAGTAAACAGCGGCACGGAGGTATGCGTTGGGGAGGTATCGGTAAGTATCGGTACCGCCAGCAGGAGGGTTGGAAATAATTAATAAGCAAATATTGATTGGATGTGGGACGTGCCACGATTGTCTAGTCGAATGTGAAGGTCGAATCTTCCATTACACCAAGCTTAAAGTGTCCATAAATCTTTAAAGTGCCTCTCAATTCAGTCACAGTTTCACTGCGATCGTATCGTTTGAATTTCCGGTCGTTAAACGTTTCCCAACACAATCTCGAACAGGTGTACAGCTTCGAGCACACTCGCCACAGCGAAACTTACCGATAATGACCACATCCTTGTAGATGGCGTCCTTGTGCACCAGATTTCCCTTACTGTAGATATCCTTCATTTTGTGAATTTGTTAGCGCTTTTCCGCTCCACTAAACGTGCACCTCACTCAAACGCTTCGAACGTCGAGCGTCTTCTCGAGCGACCGTGCGTCTTCTGGAAGCCGAACGCTTTCTGCCGAATCGACACCGAAAAAAAACACCGCAACCCACAGCCAACTGTGATGATGATCGTTTTGCGCGGCACTGCAAATCTCCGCAAATCTGACAGCTCTCGTGCGACAGGGGGGCTTTCGGTGGGATCGTAGGTACTAGGCACCGCGTGGCGCGTGGTGAAAGAAAACACGAAACGATTCGCAAAACACCTGCACCACCGAACAGCGAATGATCGTGCCCCGATCGGATCGCACAGACACTCACTCGTCTTCCGTCACGACTTCACTAATTGCACTCTAATTGCTGCGAACGCACACACAGCGGGCACGTTGCGGATTTTCACAGCCCACGATTATGTATCGCCGGGGCGGTATATACTTTCCCGTTCCGCTTAAGGTGTGTCCGCCCGGAACAGTCGGTCGGATCGAACGGTTCCAACAGCGGAGCGAACTGTTCTATCTCCAACTCTACACCGGCTTCTCGAATAATCTCTTACAAATCTTGACCGATAAGTGTCGGTCCGAAACAGGCAAGTTTCGGTCGGGCTCAGATGAAGTTACAGACTACACGGTGTGCCCTTATTATCGCTTCGCGAGCTCAAACAGTACTGACGCGAGTGGAGAATTACGGTCGACCCTTTATCGCGAGCTCCAACATACATGCACGCACGCACACACATACAGACTCGCGCGAGTTCGAGAGGATCTTGTCCGTAGCAGCGTGAGCACAGCAGATCTTCTTGACGACGTATCTCACGTTGCACTAGCGTACCGACTCGCGACCGATTTCGAACTGATGGGGCACCGCGCGTCGTTCGGTAATTTTATTCGCGATTTGTGCCGAGGGGGGGCCCGCATCAACACGGTGGTGTGCGTGTTTGTGTGCGCCGGGAGGGTGTTTTAATGTTTTTGCCTCTTTTTTTTGCCGCGATTTCATTCACACCGAACCTCGCTCTCGGGGGAGCTGTGGATGATGTAGCTTCGCCCTGGACCAGACCAGATCTCGTCGGAAAGCTCTCTCCCTCTCTCTCTCTCTCTCGTGTCGGTACGTTCGACGTGCCAACGACCACGTTATCGCGCTCACTTCGCGAAGAAGAAGGTGTCTCTCGCTCGACGGCAGTTCTCGAAGTTATCTGGGAGTCTCGGGTTCGGGTCGTTCTCTCGGCTGTCGGACGGCTATCCGACAAGTTCGCGGTACACGATTTAACGCGCCAAGCTGGCCGGCATGCGTGCACGAGGCGGAGGCAGCACAAACACATCACATCCTCCCACCGGAACACGAGCCGCGTATGATCATTGCAGGCTATTCATTAAGATCATCATCGTGCACCGTCCCATCATGCAACTCGTCGTGTCACTCGCGACTCACGGCTGCCTGGTCCGGAACCGGCGAGCGTCCTTTTGCTCTCGGGATGTAGTCGATATGCATTTGCAGATTATGCACCCGCCGCTGGGTGCGATGCTCTATCGATGACGTACGCGATGTCCTAATTTTTAATTGTGTACTCTTCTCCGACTACGAGCGACCCGGGCGGCGATGAGGCGTCGTGAGCAAGGATAGCAATCGGTTCACCTGCTATGACGTCACACGGGGTTGGACGTTGAACTAAACGGAACCGAATAAAACTCATCAGCACTAATGTACCTATGCGGTCCCGCATTGGTTGGTTTGTTATCACCGAAAGGAGCCATTTATCGACGGCCGGCAGCAATCGGACACAAGAGCTAGGGCAATCGAAACCGGACACCATGATGAACGGGTTTATTGCGACGATCGTTATGGCGAATAGTCTAGCGGTTCATATACCAGTCCAAACGAACCTGTGCTGCAATCTTTTGGAGTCGTTTTTTCCCAGAAAAGCAAGTTGTTTACACAGCAACAGCATTCCTGGAAGTGCTTTTTCTATTGGCCACTCCCTCTCTAGAACGCTTTTGATGCAGAGCAGTCTTCTCATCGTAAACAGAAAAAGAAACTCGCACCTCTTGCCAACATAATCCATTTCGCCCCACATCACCAGCAGACGAACTCGGCGAGCGATTAGATTGCGTTACGGCAAGTTTCGGCAAGCCTCGGCAAGGCTCTAGGTCGAGGTCAACCGGCCGTCAAAACCGATCAGCGCCCGGTTCCTTCGTCTCCGTACATAATCTCGCCAAAATTTGCCACCTCCGAAAGCACTTGCCCGCACTTGTGTATGCTTGCAGCCAGCATTCTGTTGCTAATAGCAGATTGCACTATCAACGAGGCGGCCCCCCACGGTGGCCGCTTTTGGCGTCCTTTCAATTAATCGCACACGGGCGGCGTTCCCCGGGCTTTTGCGGAATAATGGTACAATGTTCGTTGAGAAGATTTGGTGTCTGCTCTTTCTTGGATTATCACAACTAAGCGCGCTGGTAACAAGCGGGGTCGAAATTATTTTTAAGTGATGCTGCTGAAGGTTGTTCCTACTGATAATGGTAATGTTTTACGAGAAGTTTGACCATTCTTGTTTTTCTATGCGCTTTGTTTATGCTCCACAAGTGCAACCAGTTTGGTCGTGTTATTTTCAAGGATTGGTGAATTTCTGAAACTAATGTAAAGTTGATCAACGATCCAGGAGAGTACGAGATTTAGAGTAACCATATCTTCCCTTATGCCTAGCCCTATTCTGTAATCAGACAACATAAACGTATCGTACTAATGAGAATTACAGTTCGAAGAACACTCAACGATTCAGAACACCACTCAACGATCCAAGAGAGTACTAGATTTAGAGTAAGCATATATTTATGCTTAACCCTATCTTGTAATCCGAAAACATTGGCTTCAGCGCGATCACGCGAATGTTGCTGATGTGATGTGAAAAAAGGAAGAATTGATTTATAGTTTACATTGGTGTGCTAGTTCTAGGGGAGGCCACTATTTATGGCACTACCGGCGCTTTCTGTTGCACTTCCACTGATCTTCCCGTCGCGTATTTAAGATAAATTGCAGTCGATTGCAGTTCAATCGATAATAATGTTAATATTGAGAGTATTCGAAATGTTCGTGGAATTCTTCAAGTGGAGTTCGCCTCCAATTCGAATGTGTTGACTATGAATTAATCACGCAGCAGGTGAAGGCGGAGGGGCACAAGAACAAACATCAATCAAATGGCGGCCGCGAGACGATTATTATCGATTGGAGCTTATTTTTGTCATCTCGTTTTTTCTACCCTTCCCCCGTCAATCAAACGTCTGCGCAGGATACACACGCGATACATAATGTAGCGGAGTTAGTGGTGATGTCAGTTCACTTGTGACCTCACAGGGCTGAACTAAACGGAACCGAATAAAACTCATCAGCACTAATGTACCTATGCGGTCCCGCATTGGTTGGTTTGTTATCACCGAAAGGAGCCATTTATCGACGGCCGGCAGCAATCGGACACAAGAGCTAGGGCAATCGAAACCGGACACCATGATGAACGGGTTTATTGCGACGATCGTTATGGCGAATAGTCTAGCGGTTCATATACCAGTCCAAACGAACCTGTGCTGCAATCTTTTGGAGTCGTTTTTTCCCAGAAAAGCAAGTTGTTTACACAGCAACAGCATTCCTGGAAGTGCTTTTTCTATTGGCCACTCCCTCTCTAGAACGCTTTTGATGCAGAGCAGTCTTCTCATCGTAAACAGAAAAAGAAACTCGCACCTCTTGCCAACATAATCCATTTCGCCCCACATCACCAGCAGACGAACTCGGCGAGCGATTAGATTGCGTTACGGCAAGTTTCGGCAAGCCTCGGCAAGGCTCTAGGTCGAGGTCAACCGGCCGTCAAAACCGATCAGCGCCCGGTTCCTTCGTCTCCGTACATAATCTCGCCAAAATTTGCCACCTCCGAAAGCACTTGCCCGCACTTGTGTATGCTTGCTTTGCTTCCAGCTTTTTATTGCTTCCGCAGTGCGCACCTCATGTTCTGGAAAGAAAATGGAAAGGATTTTAATTAGCTAAGTGTGGTGAGACGGGTTGGGTGTATGGGTCAAAGGATAACGGGAAAGGAGAGCTTAAGAGGTGCTGCATTGTTTGCAAAGAAAGGATAATCCCAGTGGATGCGGTCGCATTAGAACATCGTACATCGTATAATAATGGAGTTCAGATTTAATAGTTTTAATTGAACGAACTCCATTTTTCAACTCGTATTTGTTTCTACTGCGCCAACACCGGGTGTTACACAATGCAAGCAATTCGAGCGTGCTGATAGTCACAAAACAAACCTAAACTACATGGTAATTAATCTGCTAAAAATGTTCGCGTATGCTTCAACCACGTGCCCGGCCCGGCCAGATCAATTAACACGCGCTCTCTAACGCGCCCCCTCGATCCGCAGATCATCGATTAAGTCACGACGGTGGGGCAAGCTCTCGCCACGTCGTTCTCGTTTCACTTTTGGCTTAGATTGTAGCGATGCTAACGTCGGTTCATTGGCTTCAGCGCGATCACGCGAATGTTGCTGATGTGATGTGAAAAAAGGAAGAATTGATTTATAGTTTACATTGGTGTTGCGTACGCAACGATGAGGTTTGAAAATATTCACAGTTTGAGGTTGATCCAAATTTGTAACTTGTCGTTGGAATCGTCGTCGTTGGCCGAAATAAACAAAGACACTTCAGAACGGCCCGATGCATGAGACCAACGATAAGCATAGGTCGTAAAATCTAAAAACTAACCCACTCAGGAGAGCTAGACAGCACGGCGCGACCGCCGACATTGACGAAAATCAACAAGTAAACAAAGAATCATTAGAATCAAGAATGCACATGCACGAATGCACGAATGCACGAATTGAAGGAAAAGGGAAACACGAAAAAACCAACGCAACGCATAGTTTATTGCACCAGCAACATACGGACAAAGATGTTAAATCTCAAGTACCTAGGACGCGATAGCAAACGGATCGCGCGATCGCTTATTTGGTTAGGACCAACGCACAGGACAGAAAAACGAATCATCCCACGCATGGCATTCACCAATACATGAAACTTCGTGTAGCGATTCTAACTAACACCATCAACATTTGATAGTATATAAGCGATTGAAATTGTTGAATAAAATTAGTATTAATCTTGATCTGAAACGGAGAACGTCTCTGACAAGAAGTTAGAAGTACCGTACAACTGGGTGTACAAACTATTCATTGTAGCAGTCATACTCTCGGAGGCGATGATGGCAAGCAGCTACCAGCATCAACCTGCGTACGAGAAGGGCATGTTCTTTAACAACTTCGGGACTATGCAGCCGTCGAAGGTATTTCAGTTTCAACCAGCTGTTGAAGGAGGACAAATCTCTGAAGGCGCTA
>KZ069037.1:0-11901 GCA_002091845.1 Anopheles cracens
TAGAATGAAATAAAGAGGCCAAGTAAATTTTTCGATAGATAAAATGCAATTTACTCGCTGTAAAGAATACCCCAATGTCTGCATGTCTGTGTGTATGCACCCAATGTCTAGCAATAGTAACCTACTCCTAAAAGCCATCCGATGCTAGTTCGTCGGCCATCGGTGCCCTTCTCTTGCGGTAAACTTTAATTAAAACTAATTGCTCAGTACATCGTTTTCCACATCGCCGTCGTCGCTGTCGCACTCGCGCTGGGCTGGGTTCACGTCTGGCAGAGGATGTCTTGAGATCTCTCGTGGGGCCCTCGATTAGGCAAGGGCACCAACCGACCAGCGATGCATTGAACAACGAAGCGTCTGGGTGGAAGCGTCCTGGCACCCAGTTGACCAACAGGTCAAAGTTGCTGCGATTGACCTAGATTCGGGTTTGTGTTTGTTTCGGGAATTGTGTTTAAATTAGAGCAGGGCGGTGAGCTTATTCAAATGAGGATTTAATGTGTGACAGGGGTTTAATCGGGGTTTTTTAATGATAAAATTAAATACTAATTTGAATTATCTATATGAAAAAGGTGGTCAGTTGATGTAACTAGCGGCAAGTCTAGAATTCTTCTTCTCTTCTTGTATACCACAATTTCCTTATAGTTATTTCTGTTAGATTGAAACGGTACAGATGAAGTTACGGTACCGGTCTTGACTACTACTCCGATTTTACAGACTCAGATTCTCGAAAGACGAAAACTTCCACTACCATAATCGATAGTTTGACTAAATTTACTGTGAATGGCTGTTGATTACCTTAAACATATTCAGCATTAAAACTATTATATTAAATACACGATAAACATCCATCTTTGAGCAACGTGAAACACTGATAATATGTTGTCTCTGGCTATTCTTCTAAATATGACTCTCAAAGTACGATGCCCTTTGGAAAAAAAAATCCCATCCGAATGAAAGAAGCTGCGCGGCAGATAGGTGGTGCCGTCCCTCTTTTGGAAGGACTTTCGAAGGACGAATGAAAATAGCGCTACGTCGCGTAGCATTCGGTAGACTGAATTAGCTGTGCGTCGCAAAAAGCAACCGTTGAGCGGAAAAAAGCATCGCCCGTGCCATTAGGAGCGTCACGTTTGTGGCCAGTCGCGGGAATGCGCTGTCAATAATTGTTCATAAATAGATCATCATTCCCATTAACACCGGCCGGTTTGTTCGTAAGAAAACGGGAGAGCCGTGCCGCACCCGGGCCCGATCGAGAGCAACCTACGCACGCGTCCGTCTTCGGCGGTCGATGAAAATGGTTCCGTATGCCGGTCGTATGGATTTTTTCTCGCCGATTTTCACACAATATAAAATAACGCACCACCCAGGGCGCGGTTTGCAGGAGCCGCAGGTGGGGCGGCGTGTGTCGGTGGCTGCATTTTATTGGATTGCTGTATTGCGTCAAACCCTCAGCATCATCAGCACAACAACATTGATTGACAAGCCGTGTCCATATGCACCGTCAGCGATGATGAATGGGGGCGGGCAGAGGCTTTCCGTCGTATCTATTTTCACGGTTTTCCACTTACGGTTTGGGCGGGCTGGACCGACAAACGACGCGAAGAACAGCCAGTGGAAAAGTGCGAGTAATTTTTCACGTTTGCACAGGCCACAGATGGTAAGGATGTTACGTACGCGAACCCATTGCGTTGGGTTGATTTTAATGACAGACCTGAATTCGACGTGCGTACACGCATTTACGTCTACCGTCTGCGATCGTGATCGAGCACTAGCCGATCGGGTTTCGATGATAAGGTCACAAAATGGGGCCTTTTCTTTGTATTACGTGGTTTTCTCGTATCGTGCGGTTATAGCATTCCTTAGGTCATGTAATGCAGCCAAAGAAAGTGAAGAAATTTTTGACAAAAGATTTTTTATGTTTATAACAAAATCATTATTAATCAATGTGTTTTTGCTTGACGAGATTTTTGTTATAGTCTGTAGTTGACTGTTTTCAGCTGTGACCTTTTTGCATTAGAAATACAGTATAACCTTCCGAAGACAGAAACTCTCACAATGATGTATCTCATTTTGACATTCCTTTTTTATTCAATATGTTTCTTATCTCTCAAAGATAGAAAGTCTCCCAAAGATAGATCAATCAAACCTGCACATGCAAGACTACGCCTAGCTTATTTGTTGAAAACATTTCATTTTTTCATTTCGGTTGTTTACCATCAAAAACACATGCAAACATGTACAATCCATCGGAATCAACTTTGTCGAATGTTTGTATCACAAAGATGAGTAGACTAGCTTGATTTAAAAATTGCTCCCGTCCCAAGACTCAAATTCTGAAAGCTATGTGTCAACGATAGCAGTCACTTCGGCCTCTTTCTTTGCTAGGTTTCACTGTACATAGTGTACTCTTCATCAATTTAACATCGTTGATTATGCTTCTCATCTCTGTAATTTTAATTTCTTATCAAAATCTCATATTTGCGCTCATGGACTGCTGTCACCAGTAAACAGTCCACAAAACCGCCAGCTGCCGTCGAATCAAAATCGTTCATCGAAAATGCTAGACTTCGAATAAACACACTTGCACACATCGAAAGGAAGGGCCCTGCTTATGAGGTATGAATAAACAATGAAATGGCTTCAAGCGGTCCCTAGCGAGCCACTAACACGCACCGGAGATGCCCCGACGGACAGGAAAGATTGTAACCTAAAAGTGATCATTTGATTCTGACCAAATTGTGCGCGTTGCGTTCCGCTGTCCATCTGCTGTCCTGTTGCTGCGAGAGAGCCGGTTCTCCTTTAGCCAGAATATGTAATGCGAGCTTTCATTTTTTTTTGCTGTCGTGTCAAATGAGGTATCGTCAATCAGCTAACAATCATTAAAACGACTGTGACAAGTGGTATGCGTTTAACGTGAAATGAATGAGTGGTGCAGACTGACTCAACGGTTGCCAAGGTGAGCTGAGGGATTAAGTTGCTTTCCCAAAAACGAAACTACTTCTCCCACTTCCACCGGCAACATCACAATCAGATTATAAGCAAAAAACCAACAACTTTCGCGTGTAGGTGTGTGTGGTCGTCAATAAACGCTCACACGTCGACTTGACGACTTTGCGGCTTTACTTTTCGTTTAGATCCAAGTAGACGGCTGCCTTATTGGACAGTCTTTTGATTCTCAGGAAGACATTACTATTCGTTGGGGGAGTGTACATTCTTTTCCAACACGAGACAAACTAAAGTGCAGTTTACGTAGAGTAGCAGAGCGTGCCTACCGTTTAATGTTGCGGGTAAGGAAATGCTCCGGGAGCATGAGTAAGATTTAATGCAAGAAACGTTCGTTGCGTGCAGTAAATGGTTCCGAAAAGCCGGCGCCATACACCTTCCATGCGGGTATGCGTCAGAAAATTGGGAAGACATGCAATATTTGATGAATTAGTCATCGATTTAGAATGAAGGTGTACTAAGCGCGGACTTTACGGCAAAATTAAATCAAGTGTAACTCTTAATATATACTTATGTGGCTTTATATTCTTTTGTTTGTTTAGGTCTCTCTGGTCCCCGTGTACGTTCTCTCGCAAATTAGTAATCGTCTATAAACGCAGAAACGAAGAAATGTGCCAACAAAAAACTGCCATAAGAAAGTGTGAGGAATTTCGCGCTGCGTGAGGGTTAACGGTGCAAATTAAACACTCGCGGCTTGTCTCCGAGGAAATGGGTAATTGGAACGTGGGGAAGAACCGACCACCTGTTTAAAAATGTATCCGTCAGCCGGTGGCGTCTGCCGGTTACCCCCGGTCCCTTGGCGATTATTCTTTGTCCCCCATCGCGTGCGTGCGGCGGCTCATTATCCGGTTTCTGACGTTTGGTATCTGTTACCCGGTGGAACAGAAAATGCAATAGAGATAAGTCGCTATTAGCTTAACAAGGTGCTTAATGTGTAAACCAGTAGTTCGTGTTATAGTGGGTTTAAATTCTAATATTTTTTAAACATATGTCGTAATATTATTTACTTTGTTAAGAGCATCATTGATAAAAATACATACATTTTCTTTTAAAAATGAATTTAACAAATTTTCAGAAGCACAATCAAGTGGCAAGTGTATGGACGCTTCCATCAAGTGTCACTCTTTGCTAACTTTCTCACCAAAATGAGCAAAACGCTTTGGATTCGTGTCTAGGTATTTATGTGTCATGCTCGTCCAAAATCATTTTTCCCAACAAGTCTCGGCTTCCAGCACTTTCGCCACGTGCCCATACCCTTATCCGTACTGGCTTTGGGATATGAAAGCTTGGGTAAGAGCGTTTTGGTTTGTCATTTCCAATTCCCCGCACATCGGAAAGCGAGAGCTATTGGCTATTTGGTGAATTATGACGTCTATCACTGGTTCACCGTAGTAATGGTGGCTGCAACTGCGGATGTAACAATTTGAGTTGCAAATTGTTAACCGCGCTCCAGACTGACGTTTGAACATTTTCTGCAAGTAAATTGCAAAAACAGTGGCATTGTTTGGTTGATTGGGCAAGTAAATCAATATCCACTTACGTCCTTGCGATGCGGACCAACCATACTCGCGTTACTTTCTTTGTTTTTTTTTGCTGTCGTGTCAAATGAGGTATCGTCAATCAGCTAACAATCATTAAAACGACTGTGACAAGTGGTATGCGTTTAACGTGAAATGAATGAGTGGCTACTACTCGTAACGTTGAAATAATGAAACTGTGATGAGATAAGTCGCTATTAGCTTAACAAGGTGCTTAATGTGTAAACCAGTAGTTCGTGTTATAGTGGGTTTAAATTCTAATATTGTACATTCTTTTCCAACACGAGACAAACTAAAGTGCAGTTTACGTAGAGTAGCAGAGCGTGCCTACCGTTTAATGTTGCGGATAAGGAAATGCTCCGGGAGCATGAGTAAGATCTAATGCAAGAAACGTTCGTTGCGTGCAGTAAATGGTTCCGAAAAGCCGGCGCCATACACCTTCCATGCGGGTATGCGTCAGAAAATTGGGAAGGCATGCAATATTTGATGAATTAGTCATCGATTTGGAATGAAGGTGTACTAAGCGCGGACTTTACGGCAAAATTAAATCAAGTGTAACTCTTAATATATACTTATGTGGCTTTATATTCTTTTGTTTGTTGTTCTTCTATGTTCAATTCAATGTTTTTCATCTGAAATACATCGTTAGGAGTGTTTAGAGTATTTTATACAACAATTGTCATCTAAAGCTATGTATATCGCTGTCGTTATGCGGAGTATCTTTAGGATACCTTTTTCATTTATGTAGGGTTTAATATATTTCTAGACTTTAAATATATAAATTATTAAAGTGCTAATTCACCTGTGGTGTTACTATCATCTCCGTGCATTGCGAGCGCACACCAGTGCATGAGTCATGCAAATATCAGCAGCGCCTGCCAGCACAAAGAGCAGGGAGTTAATTTAGGTTTCGCCTTTCGGCTGGCACTACCACCTTGGCGCCAGTTTATTTCAGCTGTGCGTTCCGGGATTTATTTTACCGCGTTCCGTTTTCCCACAACATGCGCGAGTTGGTGATAAGCTGTGCAAAACAGCAGCTAGAGAAGCATAGGCAAATGATTCATGCTATGCCCACTGCATATTGTCGCTTCATCAGCTGAGACAAGCAGTTCTTTGTTTGGGAGGCTTAATACAATAAGAGCGTGAGAGTTGAGCGGCAGGGTTAGCGTTTTGGTTTTATTTTATTTTCTGCTTATTCAGAAAGATGAGGACTATGAATTTATGCCGTTTACTCTAGATAATGTGGTGGGTTGCTAATGCTATAGACGCTCTGGGTTGTGATTTTTTCAAACAGCAGTCATCAAATCTTAACCTAGGTTCAGAAGTTTATGAAATTGCTTATGCCACCTTACAAGTAACAAAATCGTAAATGGTAGATCTATTATCTTTATTTTTGTTATTTTTCACATTACAGTTGTGTCTATTATGCATTAAAATATTCAACATACGAAAAATTTGTCGTTTAAAAATGGACAAGCAGAAAAATACTTGCTTTTGCTTCAGTTCCGGAGCACATTAACTACAGTTGCGATACCGTTTTCCTTTTGGTTTTAATGCGCTCCTTGTCGGTAGCGATAAGGAATGCAAATGAGCATGAGCTTGGGTCGTTAAAAAATTGCGTGTCGTCAGTTTTTACGATCCCCGTCCCGACGATGGCGAAATAGGCGACAAGCCGTGCAAACCAAGCAACAAACGGTCAGCGGTAGTGCCCATAAATTGTAGCTCAAAATACCGACTTCACCTGCTACTGCTTTCTCCCCGAAACAGATTCGGTATGCATATTGGCGAACAAAAATGCAAAAACAATATTTTAATTTTCGTTCAAAGGTTGCACCATTTTTGAACCTCTTAATCGCGCAATAAAATCTGCTCAGCGTGATGGGTTGGAATGTAGGTTTCAGATTCTTCTGCGTTTTTGTTCGGGGCTAGTTATATATTTCAATCTATTTATTTTCTCAGAATATCTGCCAATTATGGAGAGCCGAAAACCGAACGGGCGATCCCTGTCAGTGTGAGAAAGATTGAGTCGAACGGGTTTGGGTAATGCTTTGTCAAACCGAAACGTTGAACCGCAAAACCAATTAATTATCGCACGGGCGTGAAGGATGCGGTGGGAATTAAGAAATTAAATTCAGCCTGTCAAAATCAAACCGAGCAGCGGCTTCAATAGTAACGCGGCAAGTGCTCTCAATTAATGTCGCACGGTACGATCATGTGCCAAACGAAGTGACAGCAGCTGCTGTAGGGATATTACTTTCGAATGGCGATCCATCCATTGACGGGTTGTTTGCATAATGATTTATGACTCACTTAAGCCACCATTAGAAGCTTGCGGTAGCTGGGTAGCATTATTGCCGCGGAACGTACAACGTTTGTACTTTTTTCTGTACCATTTTTATCTATAATAAATGTTACGTATTGACTGGATTGTTGTTTATTTAAATTTATCGAACTAAGAAGTTAAATATTTCAATTTTTCGTGGTCATTGTTCGGCAATTTCTACTACGAATTCCAATCTCGTCGTTTTAATTGCTTGCATTGAATGTCATCGTGACCGCAACGGAAAGTTCTTTGTCCTCAACGTTTTTTTTTCTTTGTAAAATCGTAATCTGATTAGCCTTGAGAGGGCCCCGCTGTATGTTAATCAAACTGTTACCAATATACTCATTGTGTACGTACGTAGCGCACCGTAACGGACGAGGTCAATCTTCTGCACCGAGGGTGCTTGCGGGCATACTAGACAGAAATGCAACTCCAGCTGGTAGGATCCAATACTGGTTGGTGACGCTTTCCTCCCTCTCCATTGCCCAGAGAGGGGGGAGGGGGATGTATGTGTTTCCGGGGGCTGACGGGGTGTTTTCAAAACAAAAGGCTGTTTGTGTGCTAACGTTGGCAATGAATGCACACTATACTCACACATTGACACATCAGTCCCATCGGTGTCGTTGCACTTGGACCTGCTCAGCCGGTTCGTTGCAAGCAGCTGCTGCTTGAGTTACCTACCGGGGTGTCATCGTACATTATTGGGATTCGAGTTCGATAAGTACAGATAATAACGAGATGTTTGTACGCAAAGTGCTCCTCTTAGCCCTAGAATTAGATTTGTTTTATTAATTCCAACGACGAACGCATTGCACAAACCAGAGGCTAAATTATGCAAACCTTTCGATCATTGGCATTTGCTTCACACATACAACAACCACACAAGAGGATAAATCATCTCCCAGAACATCTCTAACCAACCGTCACTGTTTGGAACCGGACGTGAGCAAACTTACAAACTGCTTCTCTCTCACTTCAGTGTGCATGATCTGTCACACCAGAATTTTGCAGCGCAAAAAGGGCAAACTGCAGCATGTTGTCAAAAGGTGCAAGACTGTGCAGCGCTTTCTAGGAGAGAGATTTTTTTTTGTTGCTGCCAAAACCTGCTGTTACCTGGCGCTTTTGCCCTAGTCACCCGCATCCTGCAGCAGTACTAGCACCACTCTCAGCTGGGTAAATGTAATCGATGTTCGTCTCCGGTATCAGCAGCCGGATGAACTGGTTTTGTGTGCCATTAAAAATGCATTACTCATGCAACGCAAACGCGCCAACCAGCTGGACTCGGAATCGACTAGTGGACGTATGCTTGCCTGGAAACGCAGTACGGTGGAAGGTTTGCTTCGTCGCTTTCTAAAGTCCGCATTGAATCGATAGTTTGCATTTGTTGGGTTTGCTTTTTTTTTGTTCGCCGCAAGAAAATCGAGCAAAAAGCATCCTTGTTAAGCTTCTTCCCCCGTCGTTCCCGGTGCAATTTTTGTAAATGTCACGCAGAAACCGGAGCGGAAGGTTCAAGTTCGACTTCTATCGACAGCGATTGATGTGATTGATCGAACGTCTGAGCCGGGGGGCTCGCAAACCAGTGCAAGCAGCAAGGATATTGCACCAACTTGTTGCACTGCGCACCCGGTGCACTTGCACCGGCACTTGCCTGCGACGGAGTGGGAGAACTACTTGCGGGAGAACTGAGAGCTGAGAGCATCCACTTTTCTTCTTTGCCATTAATTCAAAACCGCGCTGTGTTGACCTTTTGGGTGTGCTGGTGCTTACGTTAAAAGGCACGGAAAGGCAGACAGAATTTGTGGAGGCATTTTCAAGGGCACAGCGCGCGCCGCCGGTCGTGACTGTTGTACGCTCGGCGATTACTGCTGCCATTATTTGCCTGCAGCGCAATATTTCCGCATTACTTTCGCTCCAATTACACTGCCGTTGGGATGATGAATGCATGTGTAAGTGATCGCCATTGGGCCGAAGTGCGATTCCATTCAATGGGCGACACCGTGATGCTGAGGAGGATCCATGCTGCCCGGATGCATTTCTTTCTCGTAGCTCCAGGGTGCTTGTTTCGCTTGTGGCGGTATGCAAATTTAATTAACTACCGTTGCTAAACGATGCCATGCGCACTTGTCTGCCACCTCTCACAGCAGCACAATCGGTTCAAGCCATCTCTCGGCCCAAGACGCACGGGTCCCAAAGCGGTCGAGGGTCAAAAAAAAAAGACAGAGAGATGGAAGAGCATGGGAAACAATTTAATCCTTACAACGATGGAAATAAATTATGGCTCCCTTCTGGCCAGCCTCCGCACGTTGCCGCAGCTGGGTAAGTTCGTTTTTTGTTGCTGCAAATATTGTGCACCACAAACACTAACGCACGCTCACGGTTGGAAGACGATTAGAAGAGACATACGGTGCTGTGTTATGTTTCTTTCCTTACGCAAACGGTTACCTCTTCCCGTCGTTGCACTCACCTGGTAGGTAAATTATCGTTTTAGCGGATCCTATTTGTTGTACGCAGAAGCTGCTGTGAAGCGTGGCGAATTGGTCGAAGGCCGCCATCGCGCCGTGCGCAACGGGATGCCGATTCGATTTATTTTTTGGCGTGCACGGCAGACATCATGTCGCGTTCTTTTAGCCGGCGTCTTCTGGAATGCGATCGAAGGATTTTACGAAAATTGAGATTTCTTGGAATCGAATCAAGTATAGAGGTTTTGCTTGTTAGTCTGAGCGCGCCGCCTCACCCGAAGGAGGATGATCGTTGAGAAAGGGGGGTGAGAATACGTTATGTAAAACAAAATTTATGAAGGAAATGCCAATCCAAATGTAAAGAGAGCATTAATTGCGATTGACCTTCAAAAACTGAGCACGATCCTCTCATGGTACGGTGGACGGAAATTGGTTGTAATATTTCTTGGAAGGAACCGAATGGATTAACTGTCGCAAAGGATTTATTGAATGCAGTATCGAGTGGATGTCTGCCCGTCGTCTGTTATTGTGGCTTGTGAAACATCTTCACACATTTTTAGTAATAGAGATGCATCTTTATATTTGAACAATTATTTGAAAAAAATGCTGGTTCAATAGTTAAAAGTTAATCTTTCTTTAATATAGCACGCTTTCAGATACACCTTTCCAACGACGAACGCATTGCACAAACCAGAGGCTAAATTATGCAAACCTTTCGATCATTGGCATTTGCTTCACACATACAAGAGTTCGATAAGTACAGATAATAACGAGATGTTTGTACGCAAAGTGCTCCTCTTAGCCCTAGAATTAGATTTGTTTTATTATTAAACAGTAACTCAAATTCAAAAACCTTCAAAACGAAACACACCCCAAACGAATCAATTGTAACAGACAAACAATGCAGAGAAAACTAATCTCATAAGATAAAATATTAATAAACACTGCAGCGGCTGAACGCTCGGTCCCGCCTGTCGCGCTTAAAGCTTCCGCGCTTAATGAAGCAATGTGACGATTAAAAGTTTTAATTAGTACGAGCCTCCAGAGTGTACAATTCCCTCGGGGCCTAATTCCTCCGCATTATCGTTATATGAATCCGTCCATACGCCACTACTACCACGCACCGCCATTACAAAAAGGGCGAAAAAAAAAGCAGAATTTTGCAGCGCAAAAAGGGCAAACTGCAGCATGTTGTCAAAAGGTGCAAGACTGTGCAGCGCTTTCTAGGAGAGAGATTTTTTTTTGTTGCTGCCAAAACCTGCTGTTACCTGGCGCTTTTGCCCTAGTCACCCGCATCCTGCAGCAGTACTAGCACCACTCTCAGCTGGGTAAATGTAATCGATGTTCGTCTCCGGTATCAGCAGCCGGATGAACTGGTTTTGTGTGCCATTAAAAATGCATTACTCATGCAACGCAAACGCGCCAACCAGCTGGACTCGGAATCGACTAGTGGACGTATGCTTGCCTGGAAACGCAGTACGGTGGAAGGTTTGCTTCGTCGCTTTCTAAAGTCCGCATTGAATCGATAGTTTGCATTTGTTGGGTTTGCTTTTTTTTTGTTCGCCGCAAGAAAATCGAGCAAAAAGCATCCTTGTTAAGCTTCTTCCCCCGTCGTTCCCGGTGCAATTTTTGTAAATGTCACGCAGAAACCGGAGCGGAAGGTTCAAGTTCGACTTCTATCGACAGCGATTGATGTGATTGATCGAACGTCTGAGCCGGGGGGCTCGCAAACCAGTGCAAGCAGCAAGGATATTGCACCAACTTGTTGCACTGCGCACCCGGTGCACTTGCACCGGCACTTGCCTGCGACGGAGTGGGAGAACTACTTGCGGGAGAACTGAGAGCTGAGAGCATCCACTTTTCTTCTTTGCCATTAATTCAAAACCGCGCTGTGTTGACCTTTTGGGTGTGCTGGTGCTTACGTTAAAAGGCACGGAAAGGCAGACAGAATTTGTGGAGGCATTTTCAAGGGCACAGCGCGCGCCGCCGGTCGTGACTGTTGTACGCTCGGCGATTACTGCTGCCATTATTTGCCTGCAGCGCAATATTTCCGCATTACTTTCGCTCCAATTACACTGCCGTTGGGATGATGAATGCATGTGTAAGTGATCGCCATTGGGCCGAAGTGCGATTCCATTCAATGGGCGACACCGTGATGCTGAGGAGGATCCATGCTGCCCGGATGCATTTCTTTCTCGTAGCTCCAGGGTGCTTGTTTCGCTTGTGGCGGTATGCAAATTTAATTAACTACCGTTGCTAAACGATGCCATGCGCACTTGTCTGCCACCTCTCACAGCAGCACAATCGGTTCAAGCCATCTCTCGGCCCAAGACGCACGGGTCCCAAAGCGGTCGAGGGTCACCAGGCGGCATATCACACACACACACACTGGACGGGAAATTAATTTTATTTCTCCGTTTGGTCGTCGTCTCATGGGAGCGACGGAAAAAGGGGGGTGTTTGCTTTTTGCCACTACTCTGTTGCCCCTGGTCAGTGGTTTCGCTTGATTGGTCTCAGTTAGTGGAGCTAGTGGGTTTTTTTTTATCGTTTGCGTGATACGAACTGAACCAAGCGTTGGTTACCG
>KZ069037.1:21082-33119 GCA_002091845.1 Anopheles cracens
AACAGGACACGCTACCAATAACGCACCGCAGGCAAACAAAACCGGCGAGGATACCGGATACGGCAAGGACATTAAAGGTAAGACCAGATGCTGAACCCGAATGGGGTAACGATAAGATTGACTATATTGGGGAATTGCTTACACCACGCAAAGCATGTTACATTTGTGCTTTTCCTTTAATTTGGCGAAATGACGACGCACAAATCAATAATT
Source organism: Anopheles cracens (assembly GCA_002091845.1). Taxonomy (NCBI): domain Eukaryota; kingdom Metazoa; phylum Arthropoda; class Insecta; order Diptera; family Culicidae; genus Anopheles; species Anopheles cracens. The sequence goes on from KZ069037.1 coordinate 21,296, forward strand.
CGACCCTATTTTGAAGTCATATCTTGAATAAACTGATGCAGAATGATGTCTTCATTATAGAAGTGAGGAATTCCAAATAATCATTTGCTTGAATAAATTAGTTATATTTAAAAATGTATATGGCGTTACGAGATAGATAATTTTGGTAGCCTGATGCCAGAATTTCAAATTTTATATTGTCGTATATTCTAGACTCTATTTTACATTTGTCAAAAAATATCTGGAAATATATATTAGTAGCTCTAGGAGAATATTACAAGGTACAGATATTTGATAGGGGAAAAGGTATTGTGCCATGTACCATAATCTGCTAAAATGAGTAATGAATCGATTTAATCATATTTTATTTGAAACATTGTGGAACTACTAGCTTATTCGGTTCTAGTTGCATTGATTTACTCCATTTGTTCTACGCGGGCTCTCTTCCATTGCAGACATTCCCCAGTCGATGTGGCGCCTCGTAACGAATCCGGTGTACATCGTCACCTGTCTCGGCGCCTGCATGGAGCTGATGATTGTGTCTGGCTTTGTCGTGTTCCTGCCCAAGTACCTGGAGACCCAGTTTAGCTTGGGCAAGAGCCAGGCGAGCGTTTTTACCGGCTCGATCGCAGTACCGGGAGCCTGCATTGGCATCTTCATCGGTGGCTGCATTCTGAAGCGCTTCCAGCTGAAACCGAAGGGTGCGGTGCAGTTCGTGCTGATTTCGAACCTCATCTGTCTGTCCTGCTACGGGCTGCTGTTCTTCCTCGGCTGTGAAAATCTAAAGATGGCCGGCACGACGATACCGTACTACAACAGTTCCGCACACAATGTCGAACCATTCCAGGTGAACCTGACGGCGGCGTGCAACTTTGGCTGCGAGTGCCACATGTACGACGTTGAGCCGGTCTGCGGCAACAACGGATTGACCTATTTCAGTCCATGTCATGCCGGGTGTACCGCGTTTTCGTCCGGTTCTAACTACACGAACTGTGCCTGTGAGTATGAGTTGGATTGTATTTTGCGAGAGTAGCGTAGACTTGGAAGTATTCTACATTTTAATGTGTGCCATTATTTATCCATCCAGGTGTGCAAGCGAACGTTACTAACAACAATATCTATCGAGGAGCAGAAGGAACTCAAGCGCAGGCCCTGAATGCACATGAAGCATTCGCGGAGGTTACGGTAGTGCCGGTAGCGACTGCAGGTGTTTGCAATACACCCTGCCGCACGATCTATCCATTCCTGATACTGCTCTTCTTCATGACGTTCGTCGTGGCCTCCACGCAGATGCCCTTGCTTATGATTGTACTGAGGTAAGAAGGAATCTCAATGGAATGGAATCAATGAAAGTGATTATTATCGTATGTTCGTGGTTTGGGTTTCCAGGTCTGTCTCAGAAGAGGAACGATCATTTGCTCTCGGCATGCAGTTCGTCATCTTCCGTCTGTTTGGATACATCCCGGCGCCGATAGTGTTCGGCAATCTGATCGATTCTTCCTGTCTTTTGTGGAAATCTACGTGCGGGGAAAAGGGCGGACGATGTTTGATTTACGACATTGAAAAGTTCCGCTACAAGTGAGTTCATCTCTATATTTACGAATGAAATAAGGATTGTATTAAAAACTTTCTTTCTTTTTTGCAGATACGTTGGATTATGTGCGTCAATTAAAATAATTGCCTTGGTGATCTTCATCATTGACTGGTGGCTGGTGAGGAGGCGGAAAAATTTGGACAAGATGAATCCTCTGTCGACGAACGAGCTAGTTGGGTCTATTATAAGTTTAGATAAATGTAAGTTTAAGCACGTTCGCTGCAGTATATAACATTTACTAATACTTCCGGTAAATTTCTTCTTTTCCTTTCTAAAGTGTTTGAAGAGAAGGGTGCGTTGGATGACAACGTCGCGGTTCCGTTCAATGGTGAATGTATTTCTGGAGACGCACTAGCAGAGAACAACAAGCGAATTCTGATCGCCAGTCGGCATCAACGGAACGATTCTAAAACTATTCAGCTGGAGCACAGGTAATAGATGTATCTAAGATATTCAGCAGAGAATGCATGTACCATACTATTGAATAAACCATCTTTTGCCATGTTTGGTATAGAAAGGTTGAATTTTAGCTATTAGTGTTTTGCTAATCTATCATCCCTTTTCAGGTACGATGATGGTGGTACCCATCAACCGTACCGCTTGCCACCCCCGGCAGCGGCAACCCGCAAACACTACCGCAGCAATTCCTGTGATATCAAGATCCAGCGCAGCAACTCGGCCACCAACCGGGAGGTGGACTTCCACGACTGGAAGCTGAAACGCTTCATGCGACACCACACGCGCAACAACTCGCACGACTACAACAACGAACAGCATCGTCACCAGCAGCAACAGCAAACGTCCTCGTCCTCATCGGGCCACCTAGGACGTTGGATAGCGCTGCAGCAGCAACAACACCACCACCACCACGACCAGCAGCCGCCGTCGTTAGCGTCGGGTGGTGCGAGCAATATCCGGTACATTCTGAATCACCTGAAACCAGGCACGACCAGTGGTCCGGAGCACGTTAAGCTTGGCTACAGTAGCAGCTGCAGTGGTGGTGCCGGACCGACAAAGAAAAAGCGCCACACGCGCAACTACTCCTACGGGCAGGAGTTCTCCTTCCTGCCAAACAATGTAATCATCCGGCTCGATAACGACATTGCCAACAAGTTCCTCAGCTCGACTGGTGGCGGTGCATCCGTGACCGGGTGCAGTGCTTCATCGCGGAAAAGTTCCTTCTCGCATGACGTCGGCGTGCTGAAGAACAACAACGTCGGTGTTGGCGGTGCAGTGTCCAGTGCGAAGCTGAACAACATGAAGCACAACAGCGATCTCAACGAGGAGCTCGAGTCGAAGTATGGCAAGGGCCATTCGCGTACCAGCTCGCGTGATCTAAACCTGCTCAATCTCGCTCCGGGTACGCTTGCCGGTTCTAGTGGTGTTGATCAAGGCTGTGCACCCACGACTGGTGGTGGTGGTATACTCGGTGGAATTAAGTCGCTGATCGAAGACTCGAATAGCATACTGCGTCATCGACGCACCAACTCCAAGGATCTGAAGTACGGCAGTGGCGGATATCAACCGTGTGCTAGTGGCGGTGGCTCCGAATCGGTACCGATCGGTATCGGATCGAATGCCCTGGTGGCGCGCAAACTCTCATTGCCACCGGACGAACCGACGGGACTTGTCGGAAGGACCACTCCCTCCTCCGTACTGCTACTCCCTGTCGTGTCATCCTGCCTTTCGACCATCGCATCCGACGTCGGTGTCGGAGGTGTGGCCGGTGGTCAACCGGAATCTCTGCAGCTTCTGCTTGACAAAAACAGCGTACTGCCGGAGGAGGAACCGACGTGCTGTTCCTCGCCAGGGTCGTCCGGATCATCCGCTTCGTCGTCATCGTCGCCATCCGCCTCTTCCGCTTCGTCGTCGACGGCGGCGAACGTTTAGCCGGAGCTAGACTGTCAGTTATCCTGGGGTTTTTGGCTCGGTGGACATGATGGTGATGCATTTATTCGGACGATTGTCTCATGCTAAACACGCAGACCAGTGGTTTTAATAGTAAGATTTAATGATCCCCCGTAGACTATCTCCATGAGACAACACAACACCGAAGAATATCAATAGCTCTTCGCGAGAACGCAAGCGAAGAGAGAAGAATCCTGTCGAAAGGGCAATACTGGAATGGTTGCATTCTATGTAGGCATGTGTGCATGGTTTTTTGGTTCCCCCATTCCACGAATCGATTTCGACTTTCGAACGTGCTCTAGCTTGCCTGAAAAAGGTTTGAAACTAAGCAGGGAAAATCATTAATAATACACGAGTCACTGTAGATAAAATAAGAATGCTTTATGAAAATAAGAATGTTTTCCAGTTCTGGGCAGTGCATTTGCGAGAATTCTCTCACTACTAGGAGTTCACAGAACACCGGACGAATATGGCGTGCAGGAAAACTTGATAAAGACGTTTTCTGCTTGTAAACGGCAAGAAAGTGAACTATGAACAAACCTCAAACGAAAAACAAAATGCGAGTGTTTGTTGCTGCGTGCCTGTGTGTCTATGTGTGAGAGTGATTTTGTGTGCATTTAGCTTTTAAGAACTCCTGTCCGGAAAAGAAGGGAGGGATGGTAATGACGGACGATACAACTATGAGCAAACGGGGCTTCTTGTGACCCCCTGGTGGGGTGGCACTGCTGTGTACTGATGGACTGAGTGTGCATGTGCGTGTGTATGTATAGAAGTAAAGAAAGATGTTATAGCAATATAATAGAACCCATAGAATATGTACACACCCCAAGCGATCACTTTAACCACAACCGCAGTCGAATTCTCGCACGGGCACGGGGACGAAAAGTTCGGTGAATCTCATGTGAAACCGAAATATTAATTGTATAGTAAGGTAAAATGATACAGTTGATCTTAAGCAAAGCATATTTTTTATATGAAACTATTAGCAAAATGTCGGCAAATATGTGTGTGTGTGCGAGTGAGAAAGGATCGTATCGTTAAAGAGAAAAGAAAAGGCAAAGACTAGAAAATGGTACAGGATATATCGGTATGAAGAAGAGATAATGGATAGCAATTTTAGTGAAATATGCAATGTACAACAGAGGATAGTTTTTTTCGCAGGTGGCAACAAGCAGAGAAGTAGAACGTCCAGGTGGGGTTGAAGTAATGACAAAAGAAGTGAAACTGGCTATAGGAAGAGTTTATCCACGAGCCCACTACTCTCCCAAAATGTGTGAACAATACCTGACGGTGTTTTCTAGGTCATACAAGTAACGTATGTTTCAGAAAGCCAAATCTGACGTTTACTTAGGTCATCGAACTTTACGATTGTCCTGTCTTGGATCTTCGAATAAGTTGCAACATGTAAGCACTTTGTTAATATCTTTGGGTATCTACTTGTTCTGTTTTGTTGGTTCAATCACCAGGATTTATCTATCCCCGTCATATACGGCTTTTCTCAACTTCATTTGGACCCGGAGTCTGTCACTTCTGCTTGGGACACCTTTGGGCATGCACCTAGTTTTTCTTTTGACCCTTTTTTTACACACAGAACTTGTGAACATTCGACGAGACACTGGGATTGGTTAATTCTATTGGAATGGTTAATCCTGATGTTACTGTTCAATGTTTTACACTATACTTTCGCGATTTTGAATGCATCTGTGTTGTTCGTTTGTATTTTTGGACTCTACGGCTGAGATAATTCAAGCTTCCACAAATTACGTAAGAGCCCTTTTTTCATCTTCTTTGGCGCAACAACCTCAAGTAGACCTGGCTGGCGGCCTGCTAAATACAGAGGGAGGTGGAGGTGAGGCAGTTTTGTTTCTTCCTTTCACTTTGATTGTCTGCGGAAGAGTCACCTGGACACCTGATTAAATAATAGAGCTGTGAGAATTATTAAACAAAAAATCCGTTACGATACGACGAAGGTTAAGCAGCGACTGAGTTGTGAGCACGATGAAAAGGTAGTGTGAGAGTGATCGAGAACAGTAACTATTCTCTAGCAGAAGGTCAAATAGGAAAAGGATTTAGGGAATGCAACAAAACCATAAAAATACGTCAAATTATTCTTTTAAATTGTTGCTTTCAAAATTCAGTTTCGTTTTCACTACTATTTTGTGTACGTATCTTGCAGATATAAAAAAAAGTTTAACAAAAATGATGCTTTAATTTGCAATTTGTAATGCTTTTTGTCCAGTTCACTCTTTACCAGTTTCTTGTAGTGGGGTTTTCATCCATTGTGTAGCGTGTCATCGTTGGGCAGAATTTACAGTATAGCGTTGATTGCCTCAAAAATTTACTAAAATAGCAAACGCATTAAAACATTAAAAGCAGAACACGAAACAGGACTCGTCAGTTTTGTATCGCCTTTACGTTCGACGAATAACGTTCTAGAAGGGTTAATGGAAACTTTGTTCCGCTTTTCATTCAGCGAACCGGTAGCAGGTAGAGTGCTAATATGTTACAAATTAACACGACGAAAATTAACTTTCGCTCAACCACATTTTTTGGGTAGAATTTTTAATAGAACCAATCTCAGAAGGATGTGCATAGAACAGAGAAGAGTAAGAGTAGAAAAGTTTATGAGGAACATATGCCCCAAACTCCATAACAAAGATTAGTAGTGCGTTTTATTCCTTTAGTGAGCCGTATTCTTAACTTTTGTGCAAACATAGCGTTTTAGGATTTTTGAAACGAACGCAATGCTACGAAACCAGTAATTTCCACCCCATTCCTGTTTTTTGGTCCGTATCATAGCATTTAGAGGAATCCAGTCTATTTCGAACGGTGGTTCAGTTGTGTTCGTGAATTAGTTGTGTCGCGGTTAAAATCGTAGTCGCTAGCTCCTTGAAACGAGGATGCAGCCACCCATTATCTGTTGTAGTTGCTGCTGAGTAGTGGTGTAGAAGCTCGTCCTCCGCCAGTGCGTGCTCCGTGTGGGCAAACGGAACATTAAAATAACACGTAGTGAAACACATCCACACGCCGCCACTCTCACAGAATTCTCAACGCTGCTCATCAAAGACATAATACATATCGTGCAAAACATAGCCTAGTACCAGACAGCCACAAACTGTGTCCTTAAGCGAACTGGGAATGCCGGGCAAAGAACTCGGTACTACCGGGAAGCAAAACGTAAATACAAAATCGAAACAAGAAGCGCACCATCTTAGGTCCTAACAAAATTGATGTTGATTTGTTGCCCGTTCTCCGCTGCCGATGCTGCTTCAGAAAGCAGAAACATTCAAGTTTGGTCACACACCAGACGTTGTCAATTACTGGACGAGCTTTTTGCTGGCTTCGTGATCCTGCAGCCTACCTGTGGGGAGGCGTCCGGTTTCCGGAACCTTCCACAACTGGAAAACACTCCAACACACTTCAGAACACGCTTAGCTCAGTTATATGAAGATGAAACCCTATCGGCAACAAGCAAGCCAATCCAAGCAATCCTCTTGAATCCTTTTCATAGGCAAACGGGGCGCGGTTCGTTCCGGTACAGATGTATGATGGTTTGGGTAGATGGAGAGGCCGCAGGAGCTAGGAAAAAATCAGTTACTCTCTTGTTTTTAAGGTGATACATAAAAACTTTAAATACAGAACGCAAATTTACAAAAAAAATAAATTCACGACATTTCTTTGTTTGGCTGCATCCGATTATCTGTAAATTTGGTAAAAATAAATAAACAAGTTCCATTTTACAGCGGCAAAGTCGTCATGCAGCCGTTATACATTTGGAATGCATTTATGCGAATGATTTATTCACTACAACTTAACGATCGATAACTCCACGGGAGTCCAATGCCACCTGTTGCTAGATTCGTCTTCGTTGCTAGATTAGCGAACGTCTCAAATTAGACCACGTCATGTGTGTCCATCCACGTTCACATTGCGACGTCATCGGGAAAACCCAACGTAGGGTTCGATTAACGTAGGCCACAGAAGCAGCGGCTGATCGTGCCTTCTGGATTAAAAAAAAACGCAGTTAGGTGACCTCTGGGGCCCAGATTGAATGGGCTATTTAATTTCACAACTCGCGGTATTTACCACATCCGTTGCAGTGCGCAGTATCCGGGAGAGTGCACGCGACGTAGATTGTGTTTATGACGTAACTAGATTTCGTAGTCCTTGTGTTTTCCCCCCAAAACGTGGGGCAGGGCGTGAATCATCGCACAAGGAAAATGTTTATTGCGTCATAGTTTTTCCTGGTATTGCCTCATGTAATCGACGTCGTTTTCGACAGATCGACTCGACAGTGTAATCGACAGATTTTACGGTAGCGCCAATATTATTCGTGGTATGGAATATTTGAGATAAAGTTTAATCGCACACGTGATTATAGTTCTTATAACAGGTATATTAGGAAATCCTGTTGTCACAGAAAGTTTATTAAAATACCAAACAACCCTGGTTTAAGCGTGGTAATTTTCAAATTTGCCCGTTCCTGGCGGTTGGATCGTTCGAAGATGCGATCTCAGTCGCCAAAGTTATCTATCTTTCTGCATCCCTTTCCCCCAATTGAGTTGCCCTATCTTCCTTCTCGCCAGCGAAGAGCGTGGACGTTTGTTCGCGAGTGCATCCTCTGCCATCTCGCTCTTTCGCGTCCGTTCGCTCTTTGGTCGCTCACGCGGCCACCCACTTGGGAGCAGTGGAGGCCGGCTCAAGGTGGGTTAATATATGACCGTGCAAATAGACGTAGCGCGAAATTTCTTGCTGTCATTCGATGCAACCGTGCAAATAGACGTAGTGCAAAATTTCTCGCTGTAAAGTGCACACATAAAAAACGGCCCTTTTTTACGACCGACGATAACGTGCATACATAAATAACGAGCTTAGAACGATGCGAGAACACCTTGCGAGACGTCAATCGACTGGGTTGCTCGCCTCTGCATCCGATTATCTGTAAATTTGGTAAAAATAAATAAACAAGTTCCATTTTACAGCGGCAAAGTCGTCATGCAGCCGTTTGGAATGCATTTATGCGAATGATTTATTCACTACAACTTAACGATCGATAACTCCACGGGAGTCTAATGCCACCTGTTGCTAGATTCGTCTTCGTTGCTAGATTAGTGAACGTCTCAAATTAGACCACGTCATGTGTGTCCATCCACGTTCACATTGCGACGTCATCGGGAAAACCCAACGTAGGGTTCATATGCCCCAAACTCCATAACAAAGATTAGTAGTGCGTTTTATTCCTTTAGTGAGCCGTATTCTTAACTTTTGTGCAAACATAGCGTTTTAGGATTTTTGAAACGAACGCAATGCTACGAAACCAGTAATTTCCACCCCATTCCTGTTTTTTGGTCCGTATCATAGCATTTAGAGGAATCCAGTCTATTTCGAACGGTGGTTCAGTTGTGTTCGTGAATTAGTTGTGTCGCGGTTAAAATCGTAGTCGCTAGCTCCTTGAAACGAGGATGCAGCCACCCATTATCTGTTGTAGTTGCTGCTGAGTAGTGGTGTAGAAGCTCGTCCTCCGCCAGTGCGTGCTCCGTGTGGGCAAACGGAACATTAAAATAACACGTAGTGAAACACATCCACACGCCGCCACTCTCACAGAATTCTCAACGCTGCTCATCAAAGACATAATACATATCGTGCAAAACATAGCCTAGTACCAGACAGCCACAAACTGTGTCCTTAAGCGAACTGGGAATGCCGGGCAAAGAACTCGGTACTACCGGGAAGCAAAACGTAAATACAAAATCGAAACAAGAAGCGCACCATCTTAGGTCCTAACAAAATTGATGTTGATTTGTTGCCCGTTCTCCGCTGCCGATGCTGCTTCAGAAAGCAGAAACATTCAAGTTTGGTCACACACCAGACGTTGTCAATTACTGGACGAGCTTTTTGCTGGCTTCGTGATCCTGCAGCCTACCTGTGGGGAGGCGTCCGGTTTCCGGAACCTTCCACAACTGGAAAACACTCCAACACACTTCAGAACACGCTTAGCTCAGTTATATGAAGATGAAACCCTATCGGCAACAAGCAAGCCAATCCAAGCAATCCTCTTGAATCCTTTTCATAGGCAAACGGGGCGCGGTTCGTTCCGGTACAGATGTATGATGGTTTGGGTAGATGGAGAGGCCGCAGGAGCTAGGAAAAAATCAGTTACTCTCTTGTTTTTAAGGTGATACATAAAAACTTTAAATACAGAACGCAAATTTACAAAAAAAATAAATTCACGACATTTCTTTGTTTGGCTGCATCCGATTATCTGTAAATTTGGTAAAAATAAATAAACAAGTTCCATTTTACAGCGGCAAAGTCGTCATGCAGCCGTTTGGAATGCATTTATGCGAATGATTGAATAACGTTCTAGAAGGGTTAATGGAAACTTTGTTCCGCTTTTCATTCAGCGAACCGGTAGCAGGTAGAGTGCTAATATGTTACAAATTAACACGACGAAAATTAACTTTCGCTCAACCACATTTTTTGGGTAGAATTTTTAATAGAATCAATCTCAGAAGGATGTGCATAGAACAGAGAAGAGTAAGAGTAGAAAAGTTTATGAGGAAAATATGCCCCAAACTCCATAACAAAGATTAGTAGTGCGTTTTATTCCTTTAGTGAGCCGTATTCTTAACTTTTGTGCAAACATAGCGTTTTAGGATTTTTGAAACGAACGCAATGCTACGAAACCAGTAATTTCCACCCCATTCCTGTTTTTTGGTCCGTATCATAGCATTTAGAGGAATCCAGTCTATTTCGAACGGTGGTTCAGTTGTGTTCGTGAATTAGTTGTGTCGCGGTTAAAATCGTAGTCGCTAGCTCCTTGAAACGAGGATGCAGCCAGCGTTTCCCTTTGTGTCACCGCCTGCTACGTCGTCTAGGGGGTCGTCTCCCCGTACATCTGGTTGTGTAAAACGATCTCCTGGCATCGCAGTCACCGCGGGCAGTGTGCAGTAAATTTCGGAGAGCCTTTTAGCACACTGTCAAGAAGTAAAGCTGTTTTTTTGGAAGAAAATTAAATCGAGGCCATCTTTTGCCACCCCTCTTTGCAGGTAATCCTCAATCGCGTAAGGAAAGTCTCGACGCCGCGCGTCCTGTGTGTCCCAAAGTGTAGGTGAAAGCGTCTGTGCGTGTGTGCGTTGTGTGCCTTTTCACAGGCAAAATTGCGAAACACAAGAAAGCCCCTGCTTGGTTCCGACCGTGTCGTGTGTGTGCGTACCGAATCGAGCAAATTTCCAAAGCGGTGGTGCTCCAGCAAGAAGCCAGCCCGTACTGTGTCTGAAGAACCGTGCGCGTACTACGTCCGTCCATCCATTGGCTGGTGGTAGTGGTCAGTTCTACTGACCGAATCTTCTTCCTCCAATCCGTTTCGCGTCACGTGGAAGGGACGAAGAGGGACGTGGTGGAGACGGGAAAGACGAAACCACCCTTCACGTGTAGTAGCTCGCGGCCGGTGTGCCCTTCTCGAAGCAGCAGCAGCAGCAGCAGTAGTGGTCACCCACACGTGCGTGTGATTTTCGGCAGCAGCTCACACGGTTCCATCCCGTTCTAATCGCTAATTCAATGTGTATGGCTTTAGTGGTGAGTATCCCATAGCGCCTTCTGAGCGCTTGGTAACAGTGGTAGAATGTAAAATGGTGTCCTCACCAGTTGGGGCTGCTTCGGGCCGCCAAATGTTGCGCCTCGAAATGGGCAGAAACTGCGAGAAAATTCCGATACGCCGTGAGAAAGGAGAGAAGAACTGTCAAAAGCATGTGATAATGGTTCACGCTGCCTACTACGTTCTGCACATTCCACCACCGCCCCATACGCGTATCATCGGGGCGTCGGTTCCTTCAATGGACATTATTTCGCACAGCACACATACACACGCATACAAAAATCAGACAGTTGTGTGTGTGTGTCTGTCGTCCGCCAGCGAGGCATTTTCGTCGTGTGCGGAGTTTCATTCACACCGAGCAAAAAGGCGGGGTAGGTACGCAGACGTCCCGTTTCGCAGCAGACACACACGGCGGCTCCTCGGACGGGGAACACAAACCGGGCCAGACGATTAAAGTGCGTGTAGCTAAGCGGAGAGAAAGAAGAAGCCACAGCAGTGTGGGCGAGTCAGCGAGAAAGTTTCCACATTCGGGCCCGCCATTGTCAAAATTTCCGACCACAGGCTCAGTCCGTGTTTGATAATTTGGGCAAGCAAGCGTGTGTGTGTGTATGTGTGTTTGCTACTCGTTTTATCTTCTTTTTGCTGTGTGTGGGGTCCGTGGGAAGTGGAAATTTTCAGCACGGTGCAACTGAGGAGGAGTGCGACCCCAAAAAAGTAGGCGACGGCGGCCGTAGAAAGGAAGCGAT
>KZ069038.1:26631-44253 GCA_002091845.1 Anopheles cracens
AATATATCAGGGAAATCCAGAAATGGCAGGCCTTGACATTATTAAGGTTGTTGTGCCAATGAAGCAGTTGCAGTTCGCACGTTCACTCTCGAAACCATAAGCAAAACATCTGAGATTCAATATGTTTTAATTCTTTGGAAGAAATTTTACTGTATATTTTATTAAAAAATATTCAGATTTTTCCGCAGTTCTTCCCGTTTACATTAAGCGCAACTCGAAAAGCGCGAATACTGTCAGTGCTGTCAGTTGCCCATTTATCTGTCCAAATCGTTTTGGGGTTCGGTAGGCGAAACTCAAGCGCAACTCGATATAAAACAATGGCGATATGATTGATGATAGTCGATGCCGAAAGACAGGGTTATGTCTCTGAATGCGGTTCCATCTCGGTAGAAGAAGATAATATAAAATGATATAAAATAAACACTTTGAGTTAGTTCGTCAACAAGTATGAAGATATTTATAAAAACCCGTTTACATGAAGCGCAACTGACAGCGAGGTGGTAGTGGGAGTGGTGGTGGTGCTGGTGGTGTCGGGGCACTACCCGTACCGCCGCCCCACGTGCTCGGCAGGATAATGATGGGCTCGCGTTCGACGCCCAACAGCCCGCGTCTGATGAGTCGCCGGAATGGGAGTGGAGGTGGTGGTAGTGGTGGTGGTGGCAGCGGCGCGAAACCTCCACCCGTGCCGCAGAAACCGTCGGCGGCTTACATCGCGAACCCGTCGCTCGTCGCGCTGGACTGTGATGCTCCTTGGCCGCCGCTAGGCAACCTGGGGCCCGATCCGCTCTCGATGGTGGAAGCGCATCATCACCTCGGTGGTGGAGGCGGTGGCTATATGCATCATCAACCGGAGGTAAGGGATGGGAGGTGGTGTTGATATGAAAGAGGAGCCGTTTTTTTTCTTAATACAATCTCGTTTTTTCCACTGTTGACAGATCAATTGGCAAGAGCGATGTTTGGAGCTGCAGCTGGAGCTGCACCGCTCGAGAAACCAGGCCGGGCGGGTGCGCGATATGAAGTATCGCGTTTGAAATTTATTCTCGGAGGCAGTTATTTGCATGGATATATGGAAACGTCTGCGATTGAGGCCATTTTCCTAATGCATGCGAGCGTTAACTTAGACTTAGGAGAATGCGATACACGACAAATGAAGTTCAGATTTGGGTTTGGGTTGGGATGGGTTAGTACGAAAATGGGGTTAAAATGAAACACGCTTAGACTGCTGTTGTTTTTAATCGTTTATCCTATGGTAGAACTAACAAAATCCTTTTTTCTTCTTGTGTATCTTCCAGTGATGTAATCCACACGAAATAATCGACCATGCCCTTGAAACAAACGCGTCGCTTTCGTCACCTACGGCACCGGTGCTAGTCTGCGCTCGTAGAGTCATACGCTCAACCGCGAACCGCAAACCCAGCTAATCACAAAATGGCCGGCGAAAGTCCGCCACGGCGCTTGTCGCAGATTTTCGATCCCCTGATGAGCCTGAGTGAGCTGCAAGCCCAGATACAGCAGCAACAGCATCAGCTGGCCCATCTTAAATACTCTAGTGGTGGTGGTGGTGGTGGTGGTGGCAGTGGACCCGGCAGCAGTGGAGGCTGCCCGACACCACCCCTTCCGCCCCATCCTCAGTGCGGTGGCCTTGGAATGCCACCGATGGCTTCCTCATCCTCCACGCAAACCTTCTCGTCTTCCTCCACGCTACAGCATCACACTCATGGAGGACCGGCGGGTGGAGGTCATCCGAACGGGGGAACCGGATACTACAACACGACAGCCTCGTCCTCCACCTCCCTATCGTCGGTGTCGAACCAGAGCTCGGCGAAGCTCAGCTCTAGCAGCAGCACCGGGAGCTACATCGGTGGAACGCTCGGTTCCGGTGGTAGTGGGAGTGGTGGTGGTGCTGGTGGTGTCGGGGCACTACCCGTACCGCCGCCCCACGTGCTCGGCAGGATAATGATGGGCTCGCGTTCGACGCCCAACAGCCCGCGTCTGATGAGTCGCCGGAATGGGAGTGGAGGTGGTGGTAGTGGTGGTGGTGGCAGCGGCGCGAAACCTCCACCCGTGCCGCAGAAACCGTCGGCGGCTTACATCGCGAACCCGTCGCTCGTCGCGCTGGACTGTGATGCTCCTTGGCCGCCGCTAGGCAACCTGGGGCCCGATCCGCTCTCGATGGTGGAAGCGCATCATCACCTCGGTGGTGGAGGCGGTGGCTATATGCATCATCAACCGGAGGTAAGGGATGGGAGGTGGTGTTGATATGAAAGAGGAGCCGTTTTTTTTACTGAGACGCGACAATTTGCATGGTAGTTACGCTTGAAATGGAGCGAGCTACATTTAGTAGTTTTTATTCACTTTTATCACTAAATTCACCAAATGAATGCTCTACAATGATTAAAATACAATATCTTTGCTACAAACATCTATATTCGTAGACAAACTAACTCAAAATGTTTAATTATATCCAGTTGCGCCTGAGTTGCGCTTGAGTTTCGCCTTCCAAACCCAAAAGCGATTTGACAACTAAATCGACAACTCACAGCCTTCGCGTTTGCTGTCAGTTTCCGAGTTGCGCTTCATGTAAACGGGCTTTAAATGATGTTGCATTCTAGTCGTTTTTGTATGTTCATTTGGTGAATCTAGCGATAAAAGTGAATGAAATCAAGTAAATGTAGCCTATCTTGCAAACTGTGTCTACACAAGGCGATGCTAATTTGACGTTATTTTGGAGTTGCGCCTGGAGTCGCGCTTGGAGTAAACGGGCTTTCATAGCACCCTAGCGATTGATTGAACAATTGCATACTTTGCCAATATCCTTTGAGGATTTAAAACCTTCTCCAGACCCAGTTTTCTTCAGAAGCTTTAAATTAAAATTTAAACTCACAAGAAAATCCCAATATCCATAAATTCAAATCGTTCGTCATACATTTCGCCGTAATCCGGCATCATGGGAACCATCAATACGTTATGACGCACCCGTTCCGTGTGGTCACCTTCTAATCAGGTCAAATCACGAGCGTTGTCCCTATGCCTGCATGACCTGTCAAAGTGTTGGAACCGAAAGGACTAATGCCGCACGGAAACACACACTCGCATCACTGGCACACAGAGCGGGCACATGAAACTATATCTTGATGATCCGACTAAACAGCCCATTAAACTTATCTGTGCTTTGTGCATAAAAGCTTAGCTTAGCGTCCCATACTACCCCATCCGCGCACACCCAAGCTGCCGGCGACGTGCCGTTTTCCCGGTGGAAGTTGGGCAAAACTTACGCAGAAACTGTTTGCTCAGCTCAATGATTCTCTCTTTGCCGAGAGTTTTCACACCGGCCGCTGGTGCGCCTCGCGGGCAACCGCCTCTCCACCCATCAACTGCGGGACATTATTACCACCTCGTAAAAATGATATCCTTCGTTCGAATCCTTTGACTGGTGCGGAAGGGCGGCCACCGCCGGTGGCCTGTGCGGGTTGGTGTGCCTGTGTGTTCCGGCACCGGAAACCATCTCGTAAAGCTCATTATTTTATGATTATTCATTTAGCCTCGTCGGAGCCCCCAACCGTCCCCAGTTTGCCTACGAAACCCCTTTCGGCAAACACACGACGCCCTCCGCACGCCACACGGAAATCTCCATATGCTACGAACCGTCGGGCGCACAAGCACGTTGGCTGGCCCGATGGCCAAAGGGAGGCGTCATTAGGGTGACGTCCACCATAAAACGCATCACTTTCCCGGAGGCTCGGCCAGCTCGGCAGCGCGGGAGTGGAAGCGGTGGCCCATCGGCGATCATCACCTTCTGATGGGGGTAGTGAGAGGGGGGTGGGGGAGGCCGCAAGGCTGCACAACGGGCGGTAACGGATAACGGTTTTATGGCGCTAAAGCCGACCATTTTTCCCCGGGCCCTTAATTTCCGCTCATTTTGACAGCTGAAAAGGAGCCCGTTCGCATATTGTCATTTCGAACCGTGTGTGACACCGTGGTGAAGGGGCTCGATGGGCAGGGACTCCTTTACCCCCACTCCGAGCAGCAAACGCACGCCCCCTCCCCCGAGCGGCTTTAGCAAGATAAAGTATTTTAACACGAAATAAAACTTCTGTATGTGCTCTATCTCGATGTTAGATTTAATTTACTGCACCATTTCTCGCCCGTTGCTCCGGGGGGAGTGTGGTGGTGGTGTGTCTGGTGGATGGGCAAGAAGCGTTTGTTTGTGTGGTGAGTTCTCGTGGGGATTTCCCCGATGGGGGCGACAGTGTAAATGTGCAAGCAAGGCGAGTCGTTCAAAGGCCAGTGTGCTAGACAGTTGGCAGTATGTTTGGACAAGTCCGTTTTTCGCCTTCAATTGGGCTGTACCTCATAGTGTTTGCAAATAACCCTTGAAGTTTAAGCAATTTAAGCAACTGAAGCGCTTTTTAAGCTGCTCCATGCTATGCTCACTTGTAAATTTCACGGATAACGTTTCTGGAATTGTCAATACATTTTATTAATCTAATTAAATTATTTTTTCATCAATCTCTAACTTTAATACATTGGTACCTAGATCGCTGTTCCTTCAATACATCTATATTTTACTATATTTTTCTATATTTTAGCATCTATATTCTTAAAGGTATTTTGAATAATATCTCATAAGAATTGTCTCAAGCGTGTACCATTTAGAAAATTTGCGTAAAATTATTATCATTTTGTTACTGTTCGATCGCGAACATGTACTTATTATGTGTTTATTATTATGTTTGTTATTATGTTTTATCATGTACAGTCTGAACATGTACTTATTATGTTTATTATGTTTATTTATTGTTTTTTGTCAAATTATTTTGTCAGTTTGTTTTAAAATCTCTTTCCAGATGTAGAGTTTTTTTTCACAGTTGGCTGCATATATTTGGTTAATAGAATTTGTTTCATTGGCTTGTCGCTTTCGCTCTTCTGTCAATTTCAATTTGAAATTATCGTGTTAGGGTTTTTTTAAATCTATGTTCGTTTTTAACTGGATCTCAGTTGGATCACTTAATAAAATAATGCTGTACGGGAAGTAAACTTAACAACAAACATTGAAATATATTAAATATTCATAAAAATAATATTTTTTTTATTCATGGTGCTCAGGCGGTGTTTCATAAAAAAACGTTACACCTCAAAGGGTTTAATGGGATCGATTTTTGGTGCAAAATCCCTCTATCACGTGGGCTACTCCCGCGCGCTTCGCGGAGGCTGTATTTTAACACGAAATAAAACTTCTGTATGTGCTCTATCTCGATGTTAGATTTAATTTACTGCACCATTTCTCGCCCGTTACTCCGGGGGGAGTGTGGTGGTGGTGTGGCTGGTGGGTGGGCAAGAAGCGTTTGTTTGTGTGGCGAGCTCTCGTGGGGATTTCCCCGATGGGGGCGACAGTGTAAATGTGCAAGCAAGGCGAGTCATTCAAAGGCCAGTGTGCTAGACAGTTGGCAGTATGTTTGGACAAGTCCGTTTTTCGCCTTCAATTGGGCTGTACCTCATAGTGTTTGCAAATAACCCTTGAAGCGCTTTCTAAGCAACTTAAGCAATTGAAGCGCTTTTTAAGCTGTTCCATGCTATGCTCACTTGTAAATTTCACGGATAACGTTTCTGGAATTGTCAATACATTTTATTAATCTAATTGAATTATTTTTTCATCAATCTCTAACTTTAATACATTGGTACCTAGATCGCTGTTCCTTCAATACAACTATATTTTACTATATTTTTCTATGTTTTAGCATCTATATTCTTAAAGGTATTTTGAATAATATCTCATAAAAATTGTCTCACGCATGTACTATTTAGAAAATTTGCGTAAAATTATTATCATTTTGTTACTGTTCGATCGCGAACATGTACTTATTATGTGTTTATTATTATGTTTGTTATTATGTTTTATCATGTACAGTCTGAACATGTACTTATTATGTTTATTATGTTTATTTATTGTTTTTTGTCAAATTATTTTGTCAGTTTGTTTTAAAATCTCTTTCCAGATGTAGAGTTTTTTTTCACAGTTGGCTGCATATATTTGGTTAATAGAATTTGTTTCATTGGCTTGTCGCTTTCGCTCTTCTGTCAATTTCAATTTGAAATTATCGTGTTAGGGTTTTTTTTAAATCTATGTTCGTTTTTAACTGGATCTCAGTTGGATCACTTAATAAAATAATGCTGTACGGGAAGTAAACTTAACAACAAACATTGAAATATATGAAATGTTCATAAAAAATAATATGTTTTTTTATTCATGGTGCTCAGGCGGTGTTTCATAAAAAAACGTCACACCTCAAAGGGTTTAATGGGATCGATTTTTGGTGCAAAATCCCTCTATCACGTGGGCTACTCCCGCGCGCTTCGCGGAGGCTACTAACACTTTTCTTTCAGCACTTGATTTGTTTAATAATCTCACTTTCATGCGAGCCGAACCTATTAGTGGTTTCGCTGGCGCGTCGCAAGTTTTCTCTCTGCTCGGGAAATATGTTGCTCCTTCTCCTTCGCACATTCTTCGCACGTGCTGCGATTGCAAAGTGACGCTGTAGCCGGCGGACGACCGGTTCCTCGACGTGACAATGAACCTTGAAAGGTTCGGTTTCAGTGACTCGGAAACAAGGACTCTAGGACAAATGAAAGAGAGTGTGTATGTGTGTGCGCGCGGGCCCGGCACAAGGGCAAAGAACCTGTTTAAATATGTTTTCTAAAGGACAAATGAAAGAGAGTGTGTATGTGTGTGCGCGCGGGCCCGGCACAAGGGCAAAGAACCTGTTTAAATATGTTTTCTAAAATTCTGTTTGAAAAAAGACGCTCTCTCTCCCTTTCGCCCCGTCTCGGAAAAGCACTATACCGGGGGGGAGGCAAGGGATTCAGAATGCGGCCCCTTTTTTCACGGGCATCGGTGCCGAGTGTGGGAGATCCGCAATGATTTGCCCATTTTATGCAAGAGCGTCTGGCTAAATCGCTGAAATTAATTCAGCGACACGAACGCCCCGAAATCCGGCTCTCGGTGCGCGCTCGAAAGGTTTTTGACGACTGTTTGCAGAAGCGGGGAGTGCCCTGAGGTACCTGAGGTGGTGACTGCAGCGAGCGCGATAAGCGGGTGCGATACGAGAGTGCGGCAGAACATATTTTATGCGTGAGCCAGCATAAGGCCGGAGGACGGGCCGGCATTTGCGTTTAGCTGGAACGAGCTGAAAATAGTTTAATTCTTTTGTGAATGTAAAATCGAAATGAAGCGCCGAGCGGCTTTGGGAAATTGTGTTCTGTATGCGGAATGAGTGGTGCGTATTTTTTGGAACGCATCTTGCTTTGTCGCTTTTATGGCATGGAGGGATGTAATTTATGGCCCGAAAGGGGCGAGAGTGTGGTTTTTAATCAATTTGTAATGGATTTTTTGAAATGTGAATTTGAAGAGGTTCGATATGATTTATGGCGGGTAACGGTAATTGAATGGAAAAAAGGCGAATTTGTGCATAACTTGGCACTTATTTATTTTGAGTTTCAAATATAGTACATGCTGTATATATTTCCTGGAAAGATATTCCCTATGCAAAATATCAAAATCTCTACTAATTTCTATTCTTTTTTGACGGGAAACTTTATTTAAAAAAATCATTCAGAGTCCACGATCACATAGCACAACGATTAAACATGACAAGAATACAATTTTGCATTGCATTTCTTGAGACATTTCTTGAGGCATTGGGCATTTCTTGAGAGGATGTGAGCCTGCGTAAAATTAAAAAAAATACACTTCTTTGCTTTGGCCTTTAAGAGCTTATTTCGAAACTGCGATTAGTGACGGTAGAGAGCTACGCTTTCTCGGCCTTTTCAAGGCCAACCCAGACGTCTGGTATTTAGCTTCCCAAGAAGAGTTTTCATTTCGCGGCTGCTTACACTTCAGAAACAAGGATCCTTCCCAGCATCTGGTTGTGCGAGAAGCAAAAATCAATATTGTTCCTTTTAATTTGCAACTTCTGCTCCGGCTCTCAGGAAATCCAGTTCCCCGACGCGAACCTACGAAAACTCGCGAACCGTTTCGTGTATGTTTTTTTTTTGGTCTGTTTTCCTTCGGGCACCAGCGCTCATCCCGTTCCAAACGGGAAGGCTAAGAATAGCGGATGAGTGTTGGCATCCACGTAATTGGCTGTCTGGTGATATTCTCTCCAGACGCCGCCACTGTGGAGCTTATTGTTCGCTTTCGGCGGGCGCGTGAAGGTTGTTTGAAGTGGATTAGTGAGGTTAAAATTTGGAGCCAAAGGAACGAGCGTAGTCAGGATTCGGCTTCAGCGCCTTCCTTGTGTGTGTGTTTTTTCCCCCAACCGATGCCAGATCGATGCTGTGCTGGAACAGAAGGCGCTGTGTGTTTAACCGATCCGCCCGTCAATCGTGTTTCGGGGACAAACTTCCTCTACTGGAGAGGGAGTGTTTGTTTGTATTGGTTGTATCTTCAAGTAACAAATATTTGAATGGCTTACACCGTTTGCCTATAGATGGCGCTAGATGATAGCTGTCGAACAACTGCGAAGGTTTAGGATGTCAACTTGTTGTTAATTGTATTTGTATGATCTAAGTTAATTGATCCTTTTACTGCACACAATAAGAGCTTACAGTAATTGCATCAACTTGTTGTTAATTGTATTTGTATGATCTAAGTTAATTGATCCTTTTACTGCACACAATAAGAGCTTACAGTAATTGCGCTGAAACATGGTCCATTCAAGTAAAAACAACCCTTTGAAAGCTACTTAATTAGAACAATTGATTCATGCTGCATTAATCTAAACAGAATTGAAATGCAATGGAGCAGACATAGTACTGAACACACGGTTACTTCAGAAACAATGTGCGCCGGCCCACCATTCAAACGTCTTACATCTGTCGCCTAGTCATCCGTACGTTGCACGTTGCGTTGAACTAAACTTCACCTGCACCAACGCACCCTGCAAAGGCTTATTGCTGTACAATGATCGTTATGTACTCCGAGAGTACCAGCTATCATACATTATGCCATGCCTACGTTCAGCCGTGACCACCCACTGAAGGAAATATGAACCTTCGCCCGGTGAGTGCGGTAAAGGTTAAAGGATAAACAGTGCCCCGACTGTCCCGACTCCTCGGTCTCGTAATTGTTTTATCGTGCCGTGTGTGGGCTAGCACGTAAATCAGCTCCAACGCACCAATCGATTTCCCTTCTAATGGAGTGTACTTTATCCTGTCACAATCAATTCGGAAGGGCCAGTCCGGTCTGGTCTGCTGGGCGTGCGGGAGACAATGAAGGGCACGGTTCTGCTTGGGCGAAGGTTGTCTTTATGTGCACCCGGGTGTGTACACACCCCTTCATTATTCTGACTGGGAGGTAGGTTTGCTTTTCTTCTACGTGTTCATTCGTGCTGATGCTTCATATCTCAAATTTAAACACATCGATTATAACTCAACTTGAAGTTTATGTTGTTCCGAATCGGTTCGAATTGGTATTACAATATTATGACGAATCAGTTCAATAACTTGCAACAACCAACATCCCGGGACGTACACAATTGGGTTCCTGTGATTGGTTTTTGGAGTAAACTTTGTGCCAAAACCGAACCCTCCATGTCCTGAACACTGCGTATCGTGTGAGCACTGTTTACCTTCCAACAAATGTGGTGAAAACGGATGTTCGGGAGTTGTGGACGTGTGACGCGCGCGCGCGTGTGTGTTTACTGTAATTGAGCTTTTGTTGGTCGGACGTTTCAGCAACCGCATATACTTCAAACACCCTCGCATCGGTTCTGGACCACGTACCACGCCTCTTCGGCGAGCCCGCCGCACTCGATTCCATCAACATCGCGTACCATGTCGCGTAAACAAATCCGCCGGTAAACGGTATTTACAGCTGCGCTTGCACTCCCCACTCCCCTGTCAATCGCTCGGCGTGTTCCCCTAGCGAATTGCTATCGGTAATCGGAGGCAAAAGGCTGCTGATAGATGCCTTTCGTGCTGGGTCGGCGTGGCCTGGTCCGGTGCCCGGTCCAACTCATCGCGGTGGTCGTTTGTTTCCGCATGTTTACAGCAAACACGTTCTACCCGGTCAGTACGTGCCGGGTGCAAAGCGAGTGCCTCCGTGGGGACGGCTTTTCTGCCACCATCATCGGACACGATTTGCTTCTGCTTTCGTCGGGTGTTTTTTTGGTTTCTTTCTCTTATTAGTTTTTGACTGAAGTTTCTATCGCGTTTGTCGCGTTTGAACCATTGGGTGGAAGCGCCGTAGGGACAGTGACCAGGACGGTTGTAATTTGTTTTGGGCATTTTTATGCAGTTTGTTTTAAATGCGTTGTTGTTGTTACTACACATCGTGTATATTGCATGTGCTCAAGCAAGGCTTACTTAAAAGTTTACTTACAATATGGATACCATTAATGGGCACCGTAGTTAGGATTTCTAAATAACAAAAGCCGTTTGTTTCGGGTGGGCACCGAATTTTGCACCGAAACGGGACAACATTCCTGTGAATAGTAGTCGATGGGCACGAAGGGACGAGTAAATTAGCAGAAGCAAAAACGTCCCCTTGCCCGTTGCACGTAATAATGTACGTCTTTAAAGGGGTGTTCGGATCCATTACAGTTGCGGCTACTACCGGTCGAGGTGAAAGGAGCTGTGTAGGAAACGGGATGCGTAAATGGAGCGAGTTCGAATCACAAAACAATTTCCATTTTTCCGAGCGGTGTGGAATATGTACCTTCAAACGCACACCGAAAAACAATGCCTCCAATGTCCACATTTCCATGCGCCAAACACATCCGAACCAAAAAAAAGCAGAGGAAAATTTTGAACACGTTGGTTCTACCCGCTCTACCTTAAACTAGAGAACTTTTGGCGTTCTGTTTTCGTCTGTTCGGCACGCTGAAAGGTTGTTCCAGGCAAAACGCTCCGCAACTTCCACAATGCAAAAGCGACAGCAACAGCGCCAGAAAACATCAAAAACATGTTCCACATTAGTCTGAACCCTTCGTCCACGGTCGGCGGTCGTACTCTCCGGAGAGTCATCCGTTCATTGGACTGTACCTAGTGCCAGAATACGACACCGCTGCGTGCTCCACACACACACACACACACTGTAAGGGACAGGTGCCGGTAATAATGCTGGAGCGCGTTTATCGGAGGGTCTCACTGGCAGCGGCCATCATAAACGCACTCCTGTCACATGCAAAGTGCTGGTGGGTAGCCACCCGATCGAGGTGAAAGTGGGGAGAATGGTTCATTCAACCCAAAAGGAAAAATATCCTTTTTGGTTTGGTACCTACATTAAAACATTCAGTACACGAACGTAAACGTATAATTTGGATTGTGGAATGTTCAGAGAAGAAGATGGGAAAATAAGTTGGTGTAGGTGAGAATGTAAAAAAATGTTTAAAATGGAGAAGAACCAAACAGTTTAACAGCGTGTTTAACTAACCAACTATGATCCTTTGTATAAATGCAATTAATGTAATAATTGCAGGTCGATTTTATTTCTAATTTATGATCTCTAAAATTCATTCATTCCATGGCCATTCTTTGCCTAAAAAGGGCAACCTTTTTCGTTTACTGCTTGTGTTGTTTTGTATTTTTGATGCATTGGATCATTCACTTACATTTTACACGAGCTCGAACATACCAACAAATGAATGTTAACGAATCGCATCACATCACTCGTCACTTTCTCTTCAAGTCGCACTGAATCGTCCTCAACAAAGGTTCCCAGTGAGTACGAAACAATGAAGGCAAGCCGTCAGTCCGCCCCAGCCTGAAACAAAGATCGATCCGTCTCGTGGCGTTCCCGCAGTGACCGAAAATCGGTGGCAAAACATTGCCACCAATATATCGGCTATTGGCATCCTTATTGACTGACAGTGCACGTGTCAACATGCCCGGCGGTGCTTCGACAATCGCGCTTGCAAACAGCACCGCACCGCAAACGAAACACACACACTACATTCGATTACGCTTTGAAAGCTATACGTGAAACCCTATAAACAGACACACACGCACACACATGTGGATCGTTCTTTTTTGCCGGTCTCTCGTTATCCCTTTCAACGAACGGTGAGGATACCAACAATGCCAATCGTTGTGGATGTCGTCGCTGTCGCTCTGACGAGCCGGTATCAACAAACTAAGGAATACAAGACAGAGAAGAGAAAAAAAAACACACAGAGCGCAAAAACTACAAACACACTCGCACACGGTACATGCCGATCATTTCCAGTCGACAATCAACCCACTTTTGCGCTCGCATTTCACACCCGAACGGGAAGAAAATTTCAGAACACCCAAACGGGAGCATCAAACGGCGCGGACCCGCGTTTGTGTCCGTGGCGACCATGGCGACCGTGAAAGCGACCGGGCGTCTCCATCGATACGAAACGTGTCAGAATTCGTGCCGGAGCCACGCTCGTACGCAGGCGAGACGTGTGTTCATATGTCATACGGGAGCCGGGTGCTCTCGAGCGCGCGCGTCCTTCATTATCCGAAGCTCGACCGACCGTGGACGACCCGCTGGTTCGACTCTTTTGATTGAATGTGACTGTTTCGTTTAAAAATCGATTGACTTTTATTTGCGCTCACGCTCCCCGATGCAGGGCTCCCTCCCGACTGGCGATCAAAGCAACCGGAAGGGAAGGTTTCGCTTGTGTCAACGTCGTCGTCGCAAACGTACGCTTGACATGGTGATGAAAGCTTCCCGGAATCTCATGACTGGTGGCATCTATTAACGTCGCTATTGGTATTCCGTATGGAGTGGAGTTCGTAGGTTAGGTTTACATGAACGCTGTTTGCTGTTCGGTTTTGGCAGAGGAGTGTCATGATTGAAAGTGTTTCGAGTACCTTTGTTACGAATGGTAGAGGAATTTCAATCGAACAAAATAATAGTTTCCTTCGATCTTTTCTGGTATTGCGTTCAAGTAGAGATGCTTCAAACAAAGGTATCAAAGGTGTTCAAAAGGAAAATCCTCCAAAACGTAATAAAATGCATTCCACTTTGACATACGATGCCGGAAATTTCGAACACCTCGTGAGCAATATAAATTTTGTCGTTATTTACAATGTGACATTGGAACGCTTCAACAGCGCTTCATCGACTCACGATCACAATAGTAATAACACAGCCCCTACGCCGTTCTCATCAAACCATCGCGGCGTTCATTACATACTGCCGCCCTTCTTCACTGCGCAAACACCCACCCTGAGGCGAGAGGGTGTAAATCTATCCTTTTCCAATCCCCGGTGGCGATGGCACGAAATTCTCATTAAAATCTTCTCGATGATGCAATCAAACACACACACACACACAATCGCTTTCGGTAAGCACGCTTTGGTGAGCGGCACAATCAAATAGAGAGTGGCGAGTGTGGAAGGTGAATAAGCTTTGCTTACTGCTACTGCTTCGCCATCACCATCATCATCATCATCAGCACCCACCCAATGCGAATGCGAAGTGGTGATTTAGGGTGTGCAACAAAAGGACCAAGTTGTAATTGATATTTTAATTAAATTTCCACGGTTTAACCAGTGCGATGCACTTGTCGTGCGCTTCACGTGGCCCGGCGGCAAGCGAATCTAATTACGGAGCATTTTTCGTTCCATTTGGGGTAGCTGTAAGTATCTGTTTGTTCGTAAGTTTATCGGGCTTAAAGTGGATTCTTGGGGCATGGCGTGAGATGGTGACCAGTTTTTCTACCGGTGTGTCATGGGTGAACGATTCATAGAAAGAAGTCGATATTTATGAGTAGGTATACAGGATCATAAATAGGTAGTTAATAATGTAATAATGGTATAACAGAGAAGTCGCAAAGAATGTACGCAAAAGATGTAACAATGACTATTTTTTATTTTGATCTTACTTTTTCATTTACACGCGTTTGCAGATATGAAAATGGCGATCTTTGGTTGGTATTTTAATAATCATGAGAGCCAACTATATTAATCCTTTTTTTTAGTTGATTTTTTAATGTATTTGAAACTCAATGTTCTACGTTTTAAAAAGTCATCCTGCTATTGCACATTTCCCATTTGCGATTTCTAAGACTTCATAATTGACATTTAAAACACTTCTTTTCAAACACGATTGAAACCTGGAATCGGTAGGCTTAGACCTATTTCAGTCAGTTGTGTGAGGAATAAGTTAGGTTAGAAATCAAATCCAATATTCATTCATTGTAATACATTTTGATATAATGTATAATGCGGTTGTCATTGTTTGCATTTCAAATTTCAAGCTTATTTCTGTTTTACACCCGTTGTCCAGAACTATTTTCTGTTAGTCTTATTACTCAGCCAGCATTTCACTTCCTGTTCACCGAGAAATGAGTTAAGCAAGTCGTGTTCCTGAATAAGATCCGTCGTAATGGCCATAGTACAAGTGTGAACAATGGACGCGCTGTTTGCAAACATATTCCTTTATTTTTGCTAAGCCTCGGGAGCACTCAAGATGTGCATACATAATCTTCCGTTGGGACGTATGAACAAAAAAATCGCTGACTACATCAGGTGCATCCTGACACACCACCGGGAGCGACGAAATTGGCGACGGGGCTCATCCGTTTGATTGATTACAATCCCTCTTCCAGCTGGCGAGCATCGGCTCGCGTTCGTTCGACCGGAAGCGCGCTAGCACATCCCATCCCCACGGAATGGCAAACCCTCATTTGCTGATGTTCTATCCACAAATGTGGACATGTGTGGGACAGCAGGAGCACCGGGGTGAAGCCGGTGCACAAACGCGCCCCCCTCGAATCGGCAGATAAATCGCATTCCATGACGGCGCATATGTTTACCACCAGCGCGAAGGGACGCTCGTGGCCGTGCGTTTACGGGCGTTCCCTTGTGGCGGCGCTGGATGCGCAGGCATGTGTCCGTTGGCCATCATCATCATCGTCGACCACTGCCATCGTGCCGTCCATCACCGATGCCGGCGATGGACGGCGAACAATGGTGTTTTGTTCCCGGCCGCCCCGGATGGTCTCTAATCAGCATCAGCTTGGTGTAGGATTACATTGACTTTCCTATTAATTTGCTGTCCCTTTGCGCTCGTACCCGGCGAGACTTTGGATCATGCATGGCGGCCGGAGTAGTTTCACTTTCGGTTCACTTCGGCCGCGCTGCGCCCGTGCACCGCACGACAAAGCAAGATTTATACCGCCCGGAGGGAGGATGCTTATCGATTCATCGATCAAGGCCGCTCGGTGCAGCAATTAGTGGCACCATTGTTTCCCGTCACAGCAGTGGAAACAGCAGCACGGACACAGCGGTGAGTTGAACTAATGCAGCGAAAGTTTGAATTGGTGGTAAGCTGTTTTTCATGAGTGTGAAGGTTCAAACGCTGTTTTCATATTGGAACTATGTATTTTTCCGGAAAATTTGAAGCAATTTTCCTAAAACTTCCTGCTTCTTCTAATTGATTGATTTTAAGATAACTTTTGTAATGTACATTGCATACTCTAGGGCGAATGTTCACTACTGTACCAGAAGTTATGCAATCCGCTGATAATTGTTATTAATCATGTACTCGTCATAAGCGTCACATAAAAGCTTCATGGAGGATTTAGCTTGTTTGCGAAACATGCTTTCATCCCATGTGTGTTTATAAACTAGTATGTAGTTTCATTTCAATAGAATTATCTACTATCATATTTAATCTTCTGACGAATTTGAAAGAGCTTTCGTGTAGATGTGATTATTTCATTGCTTTTAATTATCATTTCAGCCGCTTTACTGCGTTCGTACACAAAAAGAGTGAAGTGTATAAGAGTATCGAAAAGCTGTCTCTCACTCAATCTCGGCATAAAAGCTTCATTTCGATGGCAATCCTTTTAAGAATAATCCGCTTTTTTGTCCGCTGCCTACGTCACTCTGCTGCTGTCCGCAGTAGCGCTCTCTTCGTATCACTAACCTTCACGGCCGTCCCTGGGCTTCAGGGCTTGTCGTTCGGCTTGTGGCAGAAGGCACTCCGATTGTGGTTTCGTTCGCTTCTTCCGGCTCGCCCGGTCGAGACGGTGCTGGTGCAAAATAAATAAACTCGACCAAAATATGATCCCTGCAGTTTCGTGGAGAGGTGGCTCCACCGTTCTGTCCGATGACGGTGAGTTACAGAACGCGGGCGCTTCGAGTGTGACGTTTCGATCGATCAAAGCGTCCACCACGCCGGGACCGTGTTCTGACTTCGGTAATGATTTGGAAGTTGCGTTTGAGGGGGAGTGGCAGAAGGGTGAATCACGGCGGGGGAGATGGAGGTAATTTGATAATTTGAAGGCGCGGAACTTACTGCATGCATGCGTGTAGTGTGTAATTAGCATCTTGGTCGAAGTTTAAATTAAGTCCGGTTGACATTTAGCACCCGTATCTTAGCAGCCGTGATGCATCATTTGATGACGCGAGGCAATGTTTAGTGAGGACAATTCTATTTACAATTAGCTTTCAGCGAAACGTGGCAAAGCGTGGGAAGCGCACAGTGGTGAATTACAGGGAGCTACATGACAGCAATTAGTTAAATTTCATATTAAGGGATTTTTCGTTTCACTGTTTGAACACTGTTTGAAACTGAATGTGGTATATAGAATGTCGAAAAATATGGCTATTTTATATACATGCAGACGATTAGTCTAAAATTAGGGAACACACTCTCATAGCAACCGATTTTTATTCAAATTTTAATCCTATTCATGCAACTGCTTCATTCTTATATAATCCCGTAATAGATAGAATCATTTTATAGATATTAATTGCTTAAAATTACACTGGAATTTCACCTATATTTTTGTGTGAATGGTCTTTGTAGAAGTGTATAAAAACAAACCACTTTTCGATTGTAATTAGATGTCTTTCCAACATTACTTTTAACTGATGTTTTATAAGAAACTTGCGAGTTATGCGATATTTTATTACATAGGATAGCACAACATAGGTCTACAAAATGTTCTTGTAGTAATTGGTTGAAGTTTGCGAGTATATCTGATGTATTTATATTTGGAAACAATGTTTAGAGGTATACAAAAGTAGTTTTTACCATCCCGAAAGGTTTTTAAATGCTAATATCTTTTCGAATGATTTTCCTAACTACCAAAACCTATTGTCGAACTATTATTAAACAACAATTACTATAACTAACAGGTGGGCTGATAATTGTTTGGCCTATAACAGTTATACAAGCGCTTCCCTGGTGGGCGTCACCCGCACCACGGCCAAAAGGATAATTGTGCCATCACGACGACGACGACGACGACGGTGAGTTACAGAACGCGGGCGCTTCGAGTGTGACGTTTCGATCGATCAAAGCGTCCACCACGCCGGGACCGTGTTCTGTTGCAACCACGGCTGACCGTGCTGACGTGTGGTGCACGAGTGGATGTGTTTAATGAAATATTAATGCGCTATCAGCGCAGCAGGAGAACCGAGCTGCCGAGCACCAGAGCATTGGATTCGATCGCAAAAGGATAAGTTCGGTTTTAACGAGCCGTTCTTGATGGTGCGGGAATGCGAAGAGTCATGAAGACAGCATGAGATATCGTTTCTTGGCACTGCTCTCATAAAAAAACCTATTGTCGAACTATTATTAAACAACAATTACTATAACTAACAGGTGGGCTGATAATTGTTTGGCCTATAACAGTT
>KZ069038.1:44263-55115 GCA_002091845.1 Anopheles cracens
AGCCGACCTGTTAGTTTCTTCTCCCAAAAAATCATTGATAAAGGATATCGAAAAAATAGTTATGAATATCTCATCGCTCTATCTTTCCAAAACTCTACAAACATTTGTGTAGAGTAACTTGATAACTATTAACTAAAATGTAGTATGGATGTGTACTTGAAAATACGAATAAAACAATTTTAATTCAAATATTTTGATAAAAAATGTCTCATCATTGGATTAAACGAGTCCTGTTTAATGTGCTAGCACACGCTTCCGCCGTAGGTGGCTTGAAGCCAGAAACATGTTGGCAGCGAAAGCATAACAAGCATTAAAGCCACCACATAGAGCTGCCGGAAACCGAACCGGGCCCGTGTAGTGCAGCCAATCGAATATCCACAATCGAACTGCGAGACACGGAGCGCCACAACGCGGATGCGCGATTCCAATCGTGTTCGCCGGAAATGAAGTAGTCATAGATAAAGCGAAAAAAAAAACACACACAGCAAATGAAGTACAGCAACAGCAACAACAAAAAAAAAACATCAACCCGAACACAAACATTTAACCGGAGCCCGTTTCGGTTGCTCGACACAATAATTGCCACATTTATTGCCAACGGGAAAACGGGCACAACGCCCGTTCCGGGAGGGGTTGGTGGGTGGGAAAAAAGGACGGAGCGGGTGGCCACACTTGGGAGTGTGTTTTTGTTGCACCGCGGGACTGCGACCGGAGAGTGGTTTTGTAATACTGTGGAAGCTCGGCCCACCTTCCCACCGTCCGTCGAATCGTGCCGGCCCTTCCGTTCGTGGTGGCAGTGGCTGGGGCGGAAATTAATAAATTAAGCCATTCGGCAATTGGCCATATGTGGACATGGTCATTTGGTCGCCGGGCGCCACCGCCACAGACACAGACCGAG
Organism: Anopheles cracens; assembly: GCA_002091845.1. Lineage (NCBI taxonomy): Eukaryota > Metazoa > Arthropoda > Insecta > Diptera > Culicidae > Anopheles > Anopheles cracens. The sequence continues at coordinate 45,162 of KZ069038.1, forward strand.
TTGGAGTTGGAGGGAGAAGAAAAAAGAAAAGTCTGCGGAAAACCCATACCGGGTGGTTCCCGTTCTTGTCGTCCTGCAGCCTCTGGAACATCCACTTGCCCCGGTCACATTAAGCATAATGTATTACGTATTATTTACTACCGTGTTATGAGCAGCCCCGTACAAACACGGGTCCTACATGGGCCGGCGTGTGTATTCGTGTCCCTGACCATGACCGTCAGCTCCTTGCCACGTGGAGCGCAGTGTGCGCGTGTGTCCTCGAACCCTCGATTGGCTTGCTTCCTGTCCGGAGGCGGAGAAAAGTTGTAAATTTTAGGATTTAATTTAAAACCATCCGCCCCGGGCGTGGAACGGATGGCCCGTGTCTGTCTGTCTGCGTTTATCGTTGCGTGTTTTCCCGCTGACCCCCGAGGTTACACTGGCGTGGGATGGGCAACCGCAGACGGGAACGCGGGCCGGGTTTTGCAAATATGGTTCGATAATGAATTTTGCAGCAAACGCTGAACGGTTTTCCAATGGAAGGTAACGGAAGTCGAAAAGAAGTCCCGGGTCAGCTTATGCGAGTCGAGTCGGTCATCTTTCATTTCGATGTTTGTAATTACATTGAAGAAGCAACACACTCGGAACTGTATGCACACAATCGCCGTAGTAGATTGATAATTAAAATCCTTCCATAATGCCAAACGGACCGTGGCGGAGAGCTTAAGCGCGAGCTTCGAACTTTTTTCATTAGACCGGCACGGGGGGTTTTCATCTTTAATGAACTTTACGATATTGGCTATTACGTGCCTGCCGCATCGTCTTGTGCCCCGTTCGGTGCCATAATCAATTGCAACCACGGCTGACCGTGCTGACGTGTGGTGCACGAGTGGATGTGTTTAATGAAATATTAATGCGCTATCAGCGCAGCAGGAGAACCGAGCTGCCGAGCACCAGAGCATTGGATTCGATCGCAAAAGGATAAGTTCGGTTTTAACGAGCCGTTCTTGATGGTGCGGGAATGCGAAGAGTCATGAAGACAGCATGAGATATCGTTTCTTGGCACTGCTCTCATAACTTTATTTCCGATGTTCTTTGCTTTCTGGCTGGTTGCATATGGTGTACGGGCATTTAAAGAAAAATAACCACTTTAGCAGTGAGCCAATATTATTGACTCGACTCGGAGGGTTCAATATGAAAAGCTAACCGGCGAGAATAACAGCTGGACTGTATCAGAATAATATTATGCCAAAGTTAAAATTGTCACCAGTTTCGTTCATCGTACTCGCTCTCGCTGGTCCAGGAGGGAGTGTGCGTGTCCGAATCCGAATGGTGTCCGAAGAACTCGTGGGAAAGTGAAAATGTTAACCGAACAGATGGTGCGGCATCGATTCCGATCGAAGGCAGTAAGTGTGCGGAGTTCGGAGAAGAACATAGCTTCAGATTGGAAAAACCAGTCCGTCGAATGTGGCGGCGAGACTTTAGACTTTAGAACTACTTTCTACACGACCGTTTCGTTTTAATAATAATACCTAGACCATACGGAATGTGTTTCTTTTCCTGCCTCAGACGCTCACAATCTCCCCGGGCTCAATGCGTTCTAAATAGGGAAGCAAAATCATTTGGAATTTCTTAATTTCACACGCTTTCTTTATGATGAGGGGAAAGCTTTCAGTTAGTGCGGGTCATAAGATAAAATTCAATGCAATATTTGATTTTTTTTACTTTTTCCGATCTGTTATGAGATTCATGCAATTCAGCCGTGGTTGTGGTCAGCTTTTTTGTCGACAATATTAAATATAGCATCAAAAGCGGAACCTTATTTGAATTAACTTTTGTATGGGTCAGTGAACTCTCGTTCGTTGGAATGTAATATGCCATAAGTTCTCGGAACGAAAAGTCATGAATATGAAATTTACTAACGTTCTTTTTTCTCCTCTTCCATGTCTTTGCAGGTGAGTGACCTCCCATAAGTACCTCGTTTGTCGGCGCTAATCCTCTCCGGACAGCAGAGAAAACTTCCGTGTTCCGTGTAATGTCTTCTCTGGGTGTTTAATTGCGCATCGAAAGAACAACTCACTCGCTGGTAGAGTACGGGACGTTGAAGGCCCTTTACAAAACACAAAATAATAAGCATTTTATTAGAGAAGAGCAGGGAGCGAGAAAAGGATTAAATCATCATTGTGGGGCCTGTCAATGGAGGTGGATTTTCTCGTCCGCAGCCGAAGCCGAACGTCAGACATAGGGCCGGTCATGTCCGGACAGGGATCAAAATTAATCCTTCACATACGCCGTCGTGAGTCTAACGGTTTGTTTTCTTTTTGCCAGAAAGAGAGCTCTAACCCGTTCGTTGAAGTAGCAGTGAGAACATTTCCTATATGGTTCCTATATGCAACATTTTTTGAAGTTCTTGAAGAATTTTATATTTGGATAACCTGCTTTAAACAGCTATAAAGCTTTATGAATGACTTGCCTTAATATACCATTTTTCAACAACAAAAAATCCCAATGAGAAAAAATCTCACATATCTCATCACATACGCTGCTTTAACTTCTACAAAAACGAGACATATTTAAAAAAAAAATCTCAACCGGACTGGAATTGGTGCCTGGCTTGCCGGGCGGACCATCTTCGATTCGGTCGCTGGCCGCCATCACTTCCGGCCCCGGGAAATAAGAGTCCCCCCTGGGGAAGGTGGGCCAGCAGGTCCTCCCAAAAGCGCAGTAATTTCGCAAAAGCATCCGCAAAAGGAAAAACGGTGGCGATTGCTCGAATCAACACGGGCCCCACCGAGAGCCACGTCTGGGACGTCAGTCCGCGCATGCAGCTGACAGGTTTCGCTTAGGAAAGCAGTTAGCTCCGTCGTCAGCCGTCGGCGTCCGGGGTCGTCCGTGGCAATGTGCATGAGAGGAAAAAAAACAAGAAACACAGTGTATGACCCGGAGGGCGGAATTCTCCCGGAACGATTCTGTGTGGTTTTTTTTCCCGTTTGTTTTACTCTCCTTCACGTCGTACACACCACTATAGGGCGAAGGACCGCGGGTATAAAACTGTCCAGAAATAAAATCTCATCTCCGGAGGGAATTCGTAGCCCGGGTGTGAGATAGTTTTTCTCCCCTTTCTCCCCGCGGTGTTCTCATCGCAAAATGCACGAAAGCACGTTCTCCTAAACGGCGGCAAAGGGTGTCCTGTGTGCGAAAGGAGTTATTTCTGTGGTGCACGGGATGGCTCTGTTTTGGCTTTTAATCGTCAAGTGAGTTTGCAGGAAGAATGTTGCAAAATGGAGAATACACTTCATAAATTGAATGCATTTTTTTTTGGGTTTGAGTCATAATTTTCATTCGACCAAGGTCCAAGGTTTAGGACATAAAATGAGTTACCTTTCTGTACTAAAATTTGATGATAAGATTTAATTTTGTTTAAATACAATTTGATAACTTGTCACATGACTCTCCAACTCGCATTGAAGTCAAGATCTTTTCCAGATTGAGTCTTCAAATCCAGGCAAAGTTTGAAATTTGTTTCATTTGTTTCGTTGTATCCAAAACAACTATTTGTTTCCATTTGTGAGTGTTGTTTATGAGTTCTTCAACATGCTTATTATGAATGTTTGAAAGCAAATTGGCTATATGCTTCAAACAATTTCTAAAGAGTTTTAGTTAACATAAAGATTTATATTCCTGTCCAGAGCAATAGTAACGTGTTGCAGCTATTTGTGTCTTACTTCAAATACTACTCAAACATCAAAAGAAAACCGAAAATGGCATCACATTTAAGCAACAAATCATTCCGAAAATACTCCGAAAGCAACCGCGGGTGGTGGTGACACACACGCATCCCCTTAAACCAAATCCGTTTGATGTAGTGTTTCATTACAACACACACACTTGTTTCGCTCGCAGGACACAGCCACTGCTGCCTGTGTGCCCTTCGGCAGAAAACCGAAACCAACGCATCCCGCTGTGGGGAAAATTGTTTTTATTTGTTCACCCATTAGAGAGCGGGTTTCCGGTTGGTCCATTGTTCGCCGACGCCGCCATCGCCACCGCCGCACACAGGATAATGGGTTGTAATGTCTTATGATGGGTCGACTGTTACTGCAACACGCGCGCGTTACTCCGGCTCATGTGTAAAGCATCCGATCGTTGGGGATTTGCCGAAGAATGCATTCCAGTTAACACGAGTTTACGATCCACCGGATCCGGCGGATCCTGTTCCTGTCCGCCCCCAAGTATCGGAGGCATCTGCGATGGTGACATCCCTTTAGACCGGAGGGGAGGGGGCGAAGGTTCAGTGTTCGGCGGACGGTTATCACTCCCGCCGGTGGCGTATAGCTCTCAGTGTGGAAGAAGTGCGCAGTACCCTAACCTTCCCGATGGTGTTCGATGGCCCGGCACGCGCTGTGTGTCAAAGTTACGGCCGGGTTGCAGCGCTCAGAACTGCCGGTGGCGCGCATTCGGGTGTGTCTTTCGGACTTGGTCGTCATCAGCATTGTTCGGCGTTGTCGTGTTCTTGTCCGCCGATCTACGGTGGCTGTTCCGGTGCGTCTGGGACAACGGCGACGGCGATGCAACGGCGACGAGCGCCTCGGGACCAACTCGGGACACCGGATAGGAGCACGGAGAACGGAAATGGACTGGAGCGTCGTTGTCGTTGCGTTATTGCGCGTTGTCGTATCCAGCAGAAGTCGCCTTCTGTTTGTGGTGCACCCTAGGCTCTTCTGCAGCTATTGCGCCCTCTCTCTCTCTCACACACACACTACAGCGAGCAACAAGGATAGATAGCATGTGCAATCGCGCCCTCGGCATAGCCTCCCCTGATGGCGATGCTGGATGATTTCCCGATGGTAAATGGCGCTCCCGCGCACAGGGAGTGGGTGGTAAAGTAGATAAAGGTTAGCAGTAAATTCTTAATATTGCAACATAACGGGCGACGACCGTCGTGGCAGCGGCAACACTATAAAACAATGGTAATAAATGTTGTTCGCCCAGTAATAACTTGCTCCGGAAACGCCAGCGCCAGTGTGCTGCGTAGTGGACGGGAATGTCAGGATGTTCGGGAAGGCTGGCTGAAGCAACAAACAAACAAAAAAGAAAGAAGAAAAAATCGGGGACCAATCTCAAGTGCGTTTGTTTGGTTGTGTGTACAACGCGTTTGATGGTGGGGAATTAAAAATGTACGTTTGCTGTTTCGAAAGGCACCCGGTAGGAGATGAGAACGATACAATGTGATGATCCATTTTGTTCGCTGCTGGAGCAACTGAGATTTTTATAGCACACTCAACGAGTTGAGAATGAATGTAAATTTAAGCTGTCGTACGGTATGTTACCGTTTAGTACAACGTGCTTATTCTTGTCCTGTTGTATTTGGTCTAGGTCGTGTTAATCGATTCCAACAGACACCTTGGGTTTTGAGGTTCTAATAGCATTCAATTCGAATTCCAAGTGCTTGATATGAAGTTTCAACTCATGTGCCTCACCAGATCACATTAAATAAAAATTGTAGCTTTATTAAAGAACCCGCTTTTGAATGTCTTGATGTCCCGAAAGTGTACAGACTGAAACTGGTTTACATTGAATTAAAACGGTCCAATATGCACATAAAAATACGCAAAGTTGCCAAGAAAGCTTTAAAATCTTCAAAATATGATGTTAGTTGCTTAGATGGATATACGGGATAAAAAAGCTGCTTAATGATGAAGCATAAGGTCTATAAATAGGATTTGACGGGTTTTTTCGGCGTTTCAAGCCTCATAGGCCTGAATGGGCATTCATTTTATTCTGAAAAGTAATTTCCGTCACATTGTACAACCTTTTCCCATTTTTTTGCCGATTGTGAATTCCTTCATAAAAAAAATCCGCTTTGGACGCAATCCATGTTTCGATCCATTTTTTTCAGTTCGGCGCAGTTCTGGGGCCGTTTGCTCATGCAAACATAATGGAGGAAAACTCCCCGTGAAAACGGTTTTTTTTTTGGCACGAACGTCACCATTTTAGAAGCTTGCCGAAACTACTTTGTTAACACTTCATAAAAATGACAGCTATTGGAAAAGAGAGCCTGAAAATGACACATTCAAAATAACAGTGTTGCCAGATTTTACTAAAGCAAAAGTTTTAAGTAAACGATGCATGTATAAAAACCGTCAAAACTTATTTATAGACCTAATATATCCATGCCTTGTCAACTAACTAACTCATACAACTGAAGCTCATGTTAATGGTGAATCATTTTACTTAGTAATCTCTATCGGTCGGTCTTAAGATCTCATCCTCCCATCTCTCTAAAGCACATCCGTAACACATCCTGATGAGTCCATTGAATCTGGAGGGAGAGTTAAGAGTGCAATCAACACTTCATTTCTCAGACTTAACAAAACTGCAGGAAAAACTGCCGCCGGTTCCAGTGCCCTTGCACACGGCACGCGCGAGCGTGCTGAAGAGTACACTGTCGGGAAGAAGCCCGCACGACAAATCACGAATCACACGTCGTACGGGTTCCGGGACGTAAAATCTGGACTCTCGCTCTGTCTCTGTGGCCCCGAAACTGAAGCTCAATTCTTTTCACTTCCGGCCGGGCGATTTGAGCCAAAAGGTAGAAAAAAAACCTTACCAATTCCGTAACCTCGTATCTTATCTTCCTGCTCTCGTTCGAGCTCACCGGGAACCTTACAAAGCAAGATGCCGGCAACGAAAGACGAGCGCTACGGGATGGTTGGGATAGCGGCGAGATAAGTTGCAGATCGTAAAGCGCAGTAATGTATGCACTCTTTAATGTTAGTGAAACCTCATTTCCTTCGTTTTGAGTTGTGCGAGTTGTGAGGATTTTCCCCATGTTGGTTTGCCGGTTTCATAAATTATCCATTTTCGTGCTGGCCGCTCCTACCGACGGTTGCATCTTTTCCACCTCGTAGCCTACTAAGGCTCGGTTCGATCCAATGCTTCCCCGGGTGTAACTACTCTCCCAGGCTGGAGCACGGATGCATGTTTTGCCTCAACCAACCTGGGGGGGAAAACTGTCCAGCGGACTGTTTTCCTGCCCGAAAGAAGGGAGAAAGTAAACTAAAGCGTCGTCCCGGTGCAGTAGAACGGCTGGCTGAACGATTTTCGTGCAGCGACCAGGCAGGTGGAAAACTTTCCTTCCAGTTTCCCCCCGCGGGCTCCATCGGCGCCGCCACCGTCCACGGCATCGATGGTTTCGCTTAGTGTCTTATCCTACGTAGTCGCCGGTTTTCGTACACGACTCCGAGATGACGATGCTGATGTGGTTTAGCCACATCGCGTTACGGGAACGGGACGTTCCGGTACCGTTCGCATGAAGTAAGCATCTTCATGGCAGTAAAGTTAGCTTCAACAGCTCTTGGGGTGGGTCGGGATGAATCTAGGACATTAGGAGTGGGCGTAAGACGCAGCGTGAAGACAGTCTGGCTGGGAGGGATGCGAAAGCCGTTGCCTTTCTATCTGATCTGATGACTGCAGCCATTTCTATTCTAGCTTCAATGGTGCCGCCTCGCCCTGGAGATCGGAATGGTTTGCAAGATTTTTTCGATGCTCCTGCCCTACTTGAAAGCTGGTTCGCCCGTCCTAGTTTAGCGATCGCACCTTCGAAAAGCGATAGGAGAGGGTGAAAAAAACACTCCTGCCCTAAAGTTAAACCGTTAAAATGCATTTATGTTTCAATTTCAGTCGCTTGCGGTTCACAGTATGGGAATAGGCGAGAACGCAAAAAGTTAGCAGATGGGCAGTGTAGAAACATTATGTTGAGGATGCTTAGAAAGCAGTGTAATCTGAAACCACCGTAAGGCGAAGGTGAGACATACAAAAACCTAGAAGTGCGCTGGAGCATCAGTACCTTGAAGATTGTGCAGCTCACCAAGGAGATGTTCCATAAACCATCACCTGAAGATAATGTTTATGGTGACCCGCCGCAAGAAGAAAGGGTTGTTTTTTTTTCATAAGTAAGTTAATAAGTTCCGAATGCTTAACATAACTTAACATCTAATTCTTATTTCTTGCTCGAAGAGTTAATTGATAATAGGTCTTGCCAAACGAATTCCTATTCAAAATAACACAATCTTCCCAGATGTGCTGAGCTCCCACGAGCAAAAATCCAAAAACCAACATGACTCCTTTTCAAATACTTGCAAAAATAGGACAAAGCTATCATCTTTTTCCTTCCTTGAAAAAATAAATCTCCAGTTGTTTGTTAGCGTGACGTCTATTCAACTATGACGCGCGTGGGTTTTCAGAGGCACGCGTTGTATTTTCACGCTCTTAGATTGGCAATCGGAAGCATAAAGAAGTACACATCAAACGGGCCGAACCCGTTTCTTCTATCCCCTTGGGAAAGGAACCTCCCAAGCGTTCCGTTTTTCAGCGAACAGGGATTTAAATCACACAAATCTGCTCTTTCTTTCTCCCCGGGTTTTGCCTCTAACCCGAACCGATGAAGGGTTAGCTTTGGGATGCAAATTGACAAGCCCTAGCTTGAAACGAACTATCGATAGACTTCCGTGGAGAAATCGGGCCCGGTTGGTCGTATAGGAATTCAAGCATGCTACGCATTCTGTTGTAAGAGGAATTTGTATTTGGGACTAGCAGTTCATTCATGTTCAGAAGGAAGATGCTTTTGTTGATACAATTGTCCAGTTGGGAGTTTTGGCAGTTAACCTTTTCAAAATTTATTATGTTTTGTTCTTTAGTTCCTTAGAAGTGATCATTTTACATCAAATTAGATCGGTTATGTATATTTGAATGTATATTTGACGGCCAACTAGGTGTGTTTCAAAAACAACAATCAACTGTGCTTGAATCGATAAGTCATCGGCTAGCTCCAGGCCCATTCATTTTCCCTCCGAGAGGATACTTTCAAAACAAAAATTATTTCTCGCTTGCTTCCAGTGGCTTTCCGAGATATCACATTTCTCATCGTTTCACGAATATGACACTGCTCAGCCGACGCAACTATCATAAAGCATCCCCAAACAGACCGCTCCAATGATCGATTGCGTGTAGGCCGTAGTCGTACAAGAGAGTCTCCCAAGCGTATTGTATTTCGAGCTTTCTCCGGACCAGGCAGGTTTCGGTGGCAATCGAAAGAATTGAGCTTTCTGGTGAACCGCGCCCTCCTAAATGTCAAAAGATATATGACTCCGTTTGATGTGCAGAAAGAAAAACCCAAGAGTGAGAGACAAAATCTTCCAATTTTGCACCCAAACGGTGAGATAGGGGCAAAAAGGGGCAGATAATAAAGAAACCACTCGCACTGACATACGAATCCAGCCTTGCGAAGTGCGTTTCTCCCCCCAAACCCGCTGCTAAGCCACCACGGTTCACGGAGGAAGTACATTAATAAATCGCAAAACCAGGACACGGGGACGAGCGTATGAATAAGATGCGAGCAGGCGGAAAAATCGTTTCCACTTATTGACTTTCCTTCGAATCTTTCAACCCCACGGGAACGCAGAGGGAGTCAGTTTTCCTCTCCCACTTTCTATCGGTCATTTTGTCGAATGTGAGAACATTGACGGATGTTTTTTTTTTGGAAGGCACAGGACAAGATGAAATGCTTGCCGTTTAAAACATGGAAACTCGTGCCGTGGAAAGCAGCAGCTGGATTGGCTGGCTCTGTACTCCCGCACTTCTCATTTTGGAGCGGAATTCAATTTCAATCATACGTCGGTGGCCATTGCTAATAACGTTAGCTAATATAGGAAATAGTTTGGGGTTCAATAGATGTGTGGGTTTTTTTCTTATTCAAGGATTCGTCCGTGTGGACAACTCTGTCGACGTTGCGGTCCTTTGTGCGTTGTGCGGGCGAACCGGACAGATGGTACCGATCGAACGACAAGCCGGAGCTGGAACTGAGCAAGGGATTGGGAGCCTTTCCAGCTGCAAGCTAGCGTTTTTATCAGTGATATTTAATTTATTTTGAAAGTATTTTTCAATATCGCACTGCTTTCAGCGATGGCATCTCGT
>KZ069038.1:55125-65295 GCA_002091845.1 Anopheles cracens
CATGCTGTGCGTAGCACTACCGCCTCAGAACACCGACCCATACTAAAATGTGAATAATTTACGAGAATATTTCATTAGTGTACGAACCTTTTCCCGCACGTTCCGACGGGGCTCCGTCGGTGCAATCAGTGAAATTCAATGTGACGTACCGGCGCGGGACGATACAGAACTGGCGGCGGGCGCACATGCAGGTCGAGTTTGCAGTTTGCATTGCGAACGGAATGTCCGCCCATCCAGTGCCGGTCGTCAGCGGTGCACCGTGTGCGTCTAATTCGGTGCGGTTTCATAATTTATCATAATTAACATTGTGCGCAACAATTCTGCCGGAAACGTTCGTTTTGATGTTGCGCCACACCGAGTGACAATGACGGAAGTGCCGATGGAAAGCCATCGGGTCTCGTCGCATGCGGTTGTCGCTCTCATCCCGCGCCCAAATAAGGATCGACCCGTGTCGGTGCCGCCGATTTGTTCGTTAGCGACTTTCCACCGGGTGCGGCCGTGTGCACAGCCCTCGGTTCTCGGTTCGCGGGACGTTGCGATGAGACACCGTAGCTTCGCAACGCATCGGGTCGTTACGTGTGGGAAAGGTGACAGCCAGCAGGAGAGCGAGCGATAGATGGAGCTGACTAGCGGAAGGAGTTAGTGGCGATTGATTAAATTCTCATTCAAATGTATGATACTGCATCAAACGAAGTGAGCAAATCAACGTCGGCAGTTATAGACGACCGGTGGCTTATCGTTGCGAGGAAAATTATCGCTATTACATTATTGTATTTTGAACATCCTGTGTAAATATGGGATGTACATTGAATTAACTTATTTTAAGCATCACATAAAGCGTTTCTCAAATACCCCTGGAATAGATATGTGATAAAGTTTTTGAAACGGAGTCTTGCTTCCCGATAGATGGCACTGTTTGTGATAAATAGTAGCATATTTTTTACTATGTCAAATTTCAATTTACAGATGTTTGATTTAATCATTTATTGATTCGTTTGTCGTTTCGTTCGTTAATCACATTATTCTTGATACATCAAATCAAAAATATTTAAACTGGAGGACTTCGGTTTAAACTGGAGAACATTGTTGAGCCGCAAAGTGTATTTAAAGAAAAAATCATCAAAATGCAATCAAATGAGATTTCCTAGATTGTGTTTAATTAATGAAGGTGATCATAAGTAATAAGCAATATGACCGAAACTACAGGGTCCGCCAAAAAACTTTTTTTAAATGCTATAGAATGAAAACTATGAGAGATATTTATTTAAAATCATATGGCTGCCACGGCTAGCCGTGCAGTACCCAATACGATCGGTCCAATTTTTGATTACATTTTGAACTGTATGCAGCTATGGTACCGCGAATGTTGTTCTCCAAAGTTTCGATAGTTTGTGCTTTGTTGACGTAACATTGGTCGTCGGCTCCCCAAAAATAATAATCCTCAGGTGTCAAATCGCAGCTCCTTGGTGAGCTTTGACGCGAATGTTACTTAACGTCAGCGGGGGATTTTAGACATTTTAAATTGAATTAAAATGGAAATATTTTGCAAAAGCATTTTGAAGTTTCGCTTTTCATTTGTTTGCATGCACGATGCATGTGTGAACCACAATAAGATAAATTTATTCCCGGTTTATGAGTTATCACGACCATCTGACTTGTCGAACGTTTTCTGCAGCAACATTTCCATCCACTTTGTATACAAATTCGCTACATTCTTTGCCACAGTAAGACATGGGAAAGATAAAAAAACACGCACACACACGCTCACGACCTGCAAAGCCATAAAACAAATCCTGAATCATCCCGTGTTGTTCCAAAAACACATACGAGAGTGGTTTAATGTGCGCCGGGCGATGTGGAAAAAATCACCGTCTAGGTAGATTAAGTCCTCGCGTAGTCGCGCACTCCAACTGACCCGGTATGTGTCGATATGATTTTTATTTCGCGAATCGCGGCGCTGGCTGGCGGTGTCATCCACTCCCACGCGAACCGTGCGCTAGTGGCTCATCTGTATGCCCCGAGGCACGACGATAGTTCCCCGGTGCGCTTCCCCGGTGCAAACATTCCAGCCGGGCGAAAGGGAGGCGAAAAAGTTGAGGATAGTCGTGCTGGTGTTGGTGCGCGTGAAACCACAAACCCCGCGGCAGCAACAGGGAGCGTGGCGGAGCGAAGCCATAAAATCCAGCGTCAACAAAAGGAATGAAGTACGCGGCGGGGAAACGTGAAGCCCAGAAACGACTTGCCCGAATTGGCTATAAAATAAATTTAACGATCAGCAAAAGCATGAAAAACGGCCATCCGTCTCGTGCTGGTGGTGGTGGTGGTGGAGAGCAAGGCGAACTGGGCGAGTGGCCCTTTTCGACGGCTGCGACGTCTCCTTATCGGTGAGATTGGCTTCTTACGGTGGTGAGATTTGTCACCTTTTCGCTTAGAGCGACGGTGGCTCGGTGGGCTTGGCGTTTTCCGGAGCAAAGAAACGAGTCGAATTCTGCCCGTGATTGCAACTGATTGTTGCTGCGATCTTATGCTGGAATCTTTTTGAAAAGGCAAAACGATATCGCCAAAACATGGTCCCGTTACAGTTGCATCGAATGCGACAGAAATTGTGTTGAAGGTAATGGGATGCTCCCTTTTGTCATGAAGTAAGGTAATTTATAATACAAAAATGAGGAAATGATACGGTACGCACTTACCACGCTAAGCGAAGTATCTCTTCAGTTTTATTCTAAACGAGTGCCCCAAATGCCATCGAAGCCGATCTAGATCCACCGCAATCGGATAAAGGACATCAAATAAATAATAAAAACAATTGCCGAAAGTGGGCATAAATATAAGACTTCATCCGTTCTGGTGCCGCGGCGCACGCTGGCTTACCATTACGTTCGCGGCGCTACATTACCACTGATGGATGGGCCGTGCGGAAAAGCTGTTTGTCTCCTCGGCCAAAAGCCGCGGCCGTGTGTGCCGGAGTGGTCAATTTCGGTAGGTGAACTAGTCGCCCCTTTGGCTGTTACTTGTATTATTTACTGCAGGATTATTGCCGCTCGAGAAATAACGCCCCCCAAACCACCTGAGAAGAAAGCAAAAACACACCAGCCTAAAAGAAAATTCGTTAATGTTTTCCTGCACTCCTGCAACGGTACGGTCGGGAAGAAAGCGACATTTTTATCACAAAGCTCTATCGAGCATCAAATAAAAGTGTCGCTCTATTCAAACACCGTGCCTTTGATGTTTTTGCACCCCAGCCAAAAAGGGGTTTCCCACTTCCGTATACGCCTCCCGGAAAGGGTGTCCCGTGGGATGACGGTGGCAACGCGACACGACACGCAGACTAGCAATTTATGGAGCCTGCTAGCGCCGGTAACGATCGGCAATCTCTCATGCACCACCGCGCTCATTTATTCCTTTCTTTCCTCACTCACTCACTCCCTAATAACAAAATAAAAACAGGAGCAAGGTGTAGGCGTACTTTTTAACTATATTTAGACACGCTCGATCGAACCCGTGAGCGTGTAAAAGCATGCGATGTGGCTTTAAATTATGAAAGCCATGTCTTGGGCTTTAATTGCTGTACAGGAGAAGCAGGCTATGGTCAGCACGATCCTGAGGACACACTTCTGTACAGGGGGTGTTGAAATGACGCCTTCCTTCAGTCTCCGTGTAACGTGTATGTGTGTGTTTGTTTGTTCCCTCGGGAAAATGGCGCAATAAATGGCCCACCGAAAGTTTGACCTATTTCGGGTGCGATTCGGTGGTGGCCCGAAATTTCGTCATTATTTTGAGGTTAATGAAAGCGAAAGCAATTTTATGGATTTTGGGGCTGGCCTCTCGTTGGGTCGGCCACACATGGGGCCTCAATGGATCGGTCCGTAGCGCAGTAGGCTGGAATACTGCAACAAATAGTGGTTTCTAAGCACGAGTATTGAGAACGAACATCATCATTACATAAATAAAAGATTTCGAATAGCTGAGAACTTTGATCGAATTTCGAATCTCTTATGTTTTTTTTTTAATTTTAAGTTATAGAACGTAATAAGCTTATTTAGTTCATTCTAATCCATAATAACTTAATCTTCATTTAATATTCTTTGTTACAAATTTGTTAATCATTTTTATTGTTATGTTTTATTTGCATTATATGCAAATGCTTCCTTATATATCCTTATGATAATCATTGTTTGGATTGACTTGAGATTTCTGATTTCTTCTCTCATCAATTTTCAAAATTTGTAAGAAATTTTAACGAATTTAACGAAATTTTAACAATATAAATTGATAGTAAAATAATATGAAAATATGTAAACGTCCATGAGTGTAGATGTTACAAGGTATAAAACTAATTTACATCATCCACCAATAGTAATAAGTTATCAGGTTGATAAGATATCAAAGTTGATTCGAATACTTAAAGAAATATATGCCAATTTCATATTTAATTCAGCCATGTGCTTTCATAATCAGCATGAGTTTATGTCGTGAAAAGAGCCTCCTGTGCTACCACTCGCCGGATGGCGGAGCTGTGCCGCGTGATGTAATCAACTCCCAAAATCCATCTACTCATCAGATCATTTTTACGACCCGAAACGACTTTCGGTCGCCTTGTCTATGGCCGCTTACCGGGAGTGCCACCTTTCGGCGCGGGCCTTCCGAGCGCTGTTTCGACAGTTCCGCTTTAAGGGGGGAAACGTTTGAAGCCGAAAAAATCGATTGCTACCCTTTATTTCAACAAGCGGCACGCGGGTTGCGAGTTGCCCCGGGAGTCCGGGCTCATATTTTATGCTCGTGATGCAACCGGCAACCCAAGCCCGTCCGGAAGGAAGCGAGAAACAACGAGCCAATCAAAAAATGGCCAATGGAAAACGTAACGAACGGGTCGTCGTCGTCGTCGTCGTCGGGCGGTCCTGACGTGACCTATTGCCCGTGACCGGTCGATGCCGATTGCGATCGTCGTTTGGGGTTAGCTTCTTATTGGGTCGGGGCGTGCAGGTGTGAAGAGCCTGCGAAATGATACAAACATTTCTTACTGGTGATGTTTGGAGCCTTTCTGGATGGAGCAGTCTTTGTGGACATCTCTCATATCTTTTTTTCCAAATACTCTAGAGAAAGAAAAGCTCTAGAGAAAGAAAGAAAAATGCTCAAAAATGTACTTCATACACCGATGCCGAGGAACAAAGTGAGCAAATTCTTAAGAATTTTCCACAAAACAAACCGCCGCCCTTTTGACTGGGCGTTCTGTTAGTGAACACACACACATAAACAATGAAAATCACCCAACACTCTCACCATACTGAGAGCAGATTTCCCTTCTGCGAATGGGAAATTCATTTCTAGAGGATGAATTTCCCTCCAAGCATCGGAACGCAACTGTTTTGACAGCTGTCGTCACGCTCTCGCAACCTGGAATGAGTTGCCGCTGCGGTCCCGAGAGCGTGAGTTACCTTTGTTTACCATTTCTCCGAGCCGGCGTGGCATTTCCTTTCTCAATCGGCGTCGCACTCTCTGGAAAACTGCTCAGCTTCATTTCATTTCCACTTACAGGACACGCCGGGATGAACTCTCACGCTTTTGTCGTACTCTCTCGCTCTCTCTTCGCTCAGAGAATGAGTGTGTGGGAGGATTTTCTCCCATACGCAACATAACGTTCGTCCTGGCGGGTGTGCGTTAAGGAATTTGTCTTTTGTCCGGACGTTGCGAGCGCGTCAGTGATGGGTTAACCGTCAGCCATATCGGATCGGACTTCCTTGCGATCACGCCAGCACGTCCCAGATTCGCGGTTTTCGTTTCGTTCGGTTTGTCCGCGTCGAGTCCTTTTTCGGATGAGTTCCTGGCATTGCTTCGTATTGGTGAAAAATTAAAGTGTAAGCCCCGGGAGAAGCCGAGGTTTCGGATCAAAATGCATCCACCGCGCTAGAAGAATTGTGTGCAAATCGTATGCGTTTGTGTGGTAGAAGCTGGTTGAAAAGAAGTGTTTAGTGTTAGAGCCTAAAAGCGCCCAAACATCAAGTGCAGCCGATTAGCGTCCAAGCAGTGTCGCCTTTATCGCTTCCATCGTTTTGTTTTACGCGTATGATTTGCTGCTTCCATTTTAATAACGCAATTTTACGTTCGTTGTAGTCTCCTTTTTACAATGTGAATAACATCGATTACAAAAATAAATAAAAAATATTTAAGTGATTTTATGAAAAGTGCAACGTGCAAACGAGTAAAACAAATGAAAATAAAATAATTGTAAAATAAATTGTGAAAATTAACGTCCCATTTTTAACGTCCAAAAGATCGAGTCCACTGGTGAAGAAGTGTGTAAGCAAAACAAAACAAAAAAAAGTTGTAACGAAAATAGCCTCAGCAGCAAACCGTTCCGCCCGATAAGTAGGACGTAAACTTGCGCCGCCATAAACAAGCGTCAGCACCGAACGAAACCATCCCAAAGCGCACCCCCTCCCGGGCAGTGTTTGCGATACGTTCTTTAACCTCATCAACGCCGCTGTAATCGATAAGCGAATCCTTGCGATTGCCCCGTGCCCATCCTTTCCACGGGATCGAACTTCACGCAGCCTTCACGGTGGAGAAGAAGAACTGCTCTTAAAATAAACAAACATCATCAGCGTGTGGTTCGTGTGTGTGTGTGTGTACAGCGATGTGGCCTCCAGCCGCCTAGGTCCCGGGGTCTACGGGTTCGCCCACCACTCGCGCGTTAATGCTGCCGCTCGTTGCCGCCCGCTTTGTCGCTCCGCTTCCGCTTGCTTCTTTTTATTTGCCGCACGTTCGCTTCGCGCCCGGTCGAACAAATCGTTCGGCTGTATCGACCTCGTTATCGGCACCGTCGCCGTCGCCGTCATCGCCGCCGCCGTCATCTGCAGTCACCGGTCGCTGTCGTAATCGCACACGGTTGATGCAATGGACCTAGCCACGATACTGCTGCTGCTGGAAACGCCTCCCCCGAAGGGCGGCTACCATAACTTCCTGATCGAGCATCTGAGCGCCGGTGCGGGCGGTGGGACGACCTCGTCGGCCGGTGGCTCGCCCGCCCACAAGCCGCGCCTCTCGCCCACGCCCCCCGCCCCCGGCACGGTGGCGGCCTCGTCCGCCCGCAGCACACCGATCGCCGGCCGGAAGCTCGGCCACCACCAGCATCTGCTGGTGCGGGCGAAGAACTACTACTGCTCGAACCCGATGCTCAGCAACAGCACCAACCTCTACTGCAATCTCGACATGGAGTCCCTGGAGGAAATGCTCAAGAAGGTAAGAATGGGCACGAGGGCTCACCGGGCCGGTTTGCTGCAGTGCTGCAGCTCAGGTGGCCACGTGCTGTTCGAGGGGCTTGGTGCAGGTGGCGTGCATGCGTCCCATGCGGGACGAGATGTTCGATGTTTGAAAGTTTCTTTTATTCGTGTTCAAATCGATGCTATCGATTGCTTCGAAAAAGCAGTGGCAGAAGTGTATTAGAAGACTGTGAAGTGGAAGCTGCCTTGGTACAAGCGAAATTAACAAAGAAAACATATCGAATGAAGCTAAGAAATCATTGTTTGAGACTGCCTTCAAAAGCTTTCGGTTTGTTTATCTCCGGTGCTTTGTGGTTTCAAGCTGTAGAAACAATTGCGCATAAATGATTTTGCAAATTCAAAACAAACAGTTTTTGGCAATGATATGCGTAGAACAAGTGTATGTGCTATAAGTTTCTTTTTTCATTTTCGCTAGTGTGAATGGTTCTTTGAACAATTTTAAATATTTTGTTGATTTTAACATGTCAAATCAAATCAGCCTAGGATAATTAGTTCAATAATTATTCATCTCAACACGGTGTTTGTGTTCCAAAATGCCAAAAACAGTTTTGTCTCAATGTCTTGAAGCTAACAATACGGAATATTGTTAATACTTCTATGTTTTCAGATAAGTGATATTTGATCGTGCAAAATATAATTTATTTAGACACACGATTTAATTGTTTTGATGCAACAAAAAAAAGTGTTATAAATATTCGAAACCTGTTGTTAATAATGGCGAATGGGCAACGAGTTACATATCCTCAAACCGGCGTGAGCCAAACACATTTTTTATCTTTCATTTTATGCCTTTTGGCAAAAGTGTTTATTTTTCGTGATTTCACTTGAAACTTTGTAATGTAAATGCAGATATTTTTTCCAACAAAAGAACAGCACGTTTTATACTTACAAAGTGATACGTTAATGTATGTTTTACAAAAAAGGGACTTTAAATTGAACAAAGTGTAGTTATCAGCTCGTTGTTTACCAGAAAAAGTGCCTAGCAATGTTAGTGCCTGTTCTACCGTTTCTTTTTTTTTTGTGCTCTATTTGCCCCAAAATGTTCGCAGAAAAAAAAAACCCAAACCCAAATCCTATTATCCCTTCGTTACTGCACAATTCTCGAAAACAAAACCAAAACTACATTTCCAATTTGTTTCTTTGTGCCCCAGGCCAAGCGCGTCCGGTGTCGGAATGGATCGGGTGCGAGGTGGGAGTATCGCTCGTATCGTTACTGCCCTGATGAGTTGATTACTATGCAAAGCTTGACATGCATCTATGCAGACCGTGGCGTTTCCATTTGAAATGCATGCACACACACGAGTGGTGTGGGTTGAGGCAGCAGCAGCAGTAGGTCAATTTTTCAACCTGGACTGGCGCAGTTTTTAACCGGCTCAGAGGTTATCATTATTATTACTACTGCAGTGGGTCGTTAGGCTCTTTTTTCAGAAAACCACACTTTTTCCCCGTGTTTGTATGTGTGCATGTGTTGCGCACGAGGTTGTGGCATCGATTTTCAAACACACTTGCCCATCCACATAACGGCGCCCTTGGTAATAGCTAACCTAACGAAGCGCTTTCTATTGCCAGGCGCACAGCAAAGCCCAACCGAATCGTTGCGAATGGGGGAGGGTGTATATCTCCTAGCGATGTTTGTGCTGCAGCTTGGGCCCTGCAGCAGCGGGCTGCAAACACTCCCCCAGGGGCTTCCACACTTCCGCTTTTTTCCCTCATCATCCGTCACAGCAACAGCAACACATTCATTAACTGGCCCAGCCGGGTGGGGTTTGCGATACAGGCGCACAGCAAAGCCCAACCGAATCGTTGCGAATGGGGGAGGGTGTATATCTCCTAGCGATGTTTGTGCTGCAGCTTGTGCCCTGCAGCAGCGGGCTGCAAACACTCCCCCAGGGGCTTCCAGACTTCCGCTTTTTTCCCTCATCATCCGTCACAGCAACAGCAACACATTCATTAACTGGCCCAGCCGGGTGGGGTTTGCGATGCTGGCGATGCATCCATTTCCGCCCGAGGGTCAGCTAACTTGCACGTCGAACGTGTGCGCAACAGGATCCGCAACCGCCGAGCGAGCGGGACGGACTGAACAAACGGTAAGCCATGCAAACTAAAAGCACGGCGAACGAAACGGATTAATACACCGATAAAGGCAGATGAAACAGAAACAAACAAACGCAGGTTCTGTTAAAAAAAAATCGCGAAAACTGACACAGGTGAAATCCGTTTAGGTCCCGCGGAAGCTCGAAACGGCTTGGCCAGGACTGTGATAGCCCTTGCTTCCAAGCGATACACACTCGCACACATTCTCTCGCGTGGTTTGCGTGTGTTTGCGTGTTTTTAATCTTTTTTCACTTTTCGCACTCCCATGTCCCTCGGAAACGGCACGATGTCGATAAACCAGCCGGAGCATGATCGTGTTGATATGGCGGCAGATTGTAGCGTTTGGCCTGCTGTCTGCTGCATGCGCCCGCCCACCGATTGCACGCAATTGCAGTTGCTATAGTTGAAAACAAAACCAACAAAAAAAACGAAGCCAGAACGATAAACGAGACAGTGCAGTTCACCGTGACGGGTGGTTGTACATTGTATGCCCGAACGCCAGCCCAGCCCAGGTGGTGGTGACCGGAAAGGGTGAATTAAAAACGAACCGGCGAGCTCGTAAATAATAAATTTTAATGACGAACAGGAAACTACTTCGACGAACTGCCGTGCTGCCCTGTCGCCGCATCGTGCGACAATGTGTGTGTGTGTGTTACTGCACAATTGCATGCCGAATGTTACATACTTTAAAGCAAGGGCAAGGGTGGCTTTTGTTCGGAAGCTTATCAGCGAGTTCTACGGGCCCCGTTTAACATTCGATCCCGGTGCGATTGCAAAGGTGAACGACTTTAGT
>KZ069038.1:75057-101174 GCA_002091845.1 Anopheles cracens
TATTTTCTTCTACTCTGAGCCGCTACACTTCGCTCCCGGGTTTCCCTTCCGTCCAGGTCCGGATAAATTTGAGCAAACTGTCCCAACATTCCTGCCTGCCGTGCCTAAACGCGCGCAGATTATTCAATTTTGCAGATAATTTTTCAATCAATCTACACCGTCGGGCCGCTCCCAGACCGGGGATCGGCGTCTGATTTCCGCCGGTCCGCCCGCTGTTGCCGCGGGAAATTCCGACGTGATGAATTAACGTTTATATCCGAGTTAATTAATAATGAAGGAGCGAAATTCCGCCGCAGCCCGGGTTGGGAAGAAAAGCTTCAAACCGCCATCTTCCTGTGTCTGGTTCGTTCGCCGGCAGTTCTTTTGTGTGCGGTTGCCTGTGTGTGCATGTGTCGAGCGGAACGGCCTAAGCTCGATTGAACGGCGTTGACCACGCTGCAAGTCGGGGGCCGGGATGCTTTTAGGGGAATTAAAATCTGCGGCAAAAAGTCGGCTCTCCACACCCGGAAGGATCGGAGTTTCGCCTTCCTTTTTCGCCTGTTGAAATTTCGTCGCCCGGTGCGAGTGAAAGGACGACGAGAGAGGATGTTGCGGAACGAAACAGGACACTAGTGAAAGTGAAGGCAATCAATCTCTTTCTTAAGCATTGACCGGCGGTTGGATGAAAATTCGCGCACGGAAATCCTGCGAGTCTTGCGAGTGGGGGAAAAGCGTTTCAAGTAGGATTAATTTTTCATAGCTCTCGCTACGTTTTATCCAATGAAGGCCAACGAGGTTTGTGATGGTTTGCTATATGCATAAAACTGTTTAAAGTTAATTTAAATCCATGCAATTTTAAAATGGCTAGGAAGATTCTGAAAAATCCTTGAGTATTGGAAGAAACCCAACACCTTTTAAGCACGTCGAATGTTTTGGTAACATTTCGAAGTTATTGCTACTCAGATGTATGCTTATACCACGTTTGCAACAATTATTGAAACATTTACAGCTCTAGCAAACTCATGAGAGCTGAATTACTTGTTACTGAATTACTTCTACATCTAGAGTGATGAGCTATCCGGTCAAAGAATCACAGACGAAGTTAAAAAATGATGAATATTTTACTTCCCATCGCCTCGTCAATCGTTTAATCAATTATTCTCTCAAATTTTCCCAACTTACGACCATTTCCGGTTCGTTTGAAGTGCAAACCGAAAGTCTAAACGGTAGCCACTTCAAACGCCACCTCATCACGGCACGACAGCAACGCCCCACCAAAACACCGAAACGTCAAACGATGTACAATTCGATTACATCCCCGTCCGGAATGCTTGCACTTCAATCGAAAATGTGCTGCAAATACTTCGCACCGGCTGAAGATGTCTCCATTGCGTGCCTCGATTTTTGTACGGCTGACGGCAGATCACGGCAGGACGCAGGCGAAGGCATTGACGGCAACACCAGAGTGTGAAACCGGAGCGATGTCCAACCGAGTCGATTCGATAATTAATGAAAATCCGTCCCAGCGCATGCTTCCCTACCGGTGGACTCTCACTCTCCGGGACGCTGGTAAACTCGTCCCAGACGTTGAAGTATTTGATGTGGAAAAGGTAGTTTTATCCTTTTACTTCATCTGAGAGGCTCTTGATACAGACACACGCACACAGGCGCAATGTATGATTAAGTTTTAGTTGCAGCTTCATCAGGAGACACCAGAACCAACAAAACCGCAACCGAGCTCCCTGGATGGCTCAGTCAAACCAAGCACATCCGTGATGGGCTAGAACTGCGTACTCGGGAAGAGTGAAGATAGTTTTCTCGCTCCCCTTCAAGAAGAAAGACAGTTTACAGACAAACTAAACAGAATCCCTGAAGTGAGCTTTGCATTTCCGCTCTTGCACACTGGAGCTGTTTGTCAACAACTCGTCCACCGGAGAACAACTCTCGACGGTGCGGAGTAAGATTGATTGAATTCAGCCGTGCAAAAGAATTAAGTTATCCGGTTTAATCCCTTTAAACTATCTCGACCCGGCTAAACGAAAGCTGTCAGCCGTGTAGGCAAAGGGGTTCCTCGCACCACGGCGCGTGCACTACCGATTGCGAATAAAATCAATTAAAGCTACATTAAATCGAGTTCAACCGGTTTCGCCTCCACCTGTTCATTAGCTGGCACAGCCATCTCGGCACCAGTTCTCCATTAATTGCGACTGCGTTCATTTATTTATTTCATTTCCGCCGCCCAGCCACCGAGACATCTTCAGGAATGTGGTGAACGTTCCAAGTCCGAGTGCCAGACTATCGGAGCAACCGATCGACATTTCTTTTCCTTCCGGGCGGATCTGCTGACCAAAAGAAATGGACAAGCTTTCGATTCGATTAGACCGTGATTTAAGTTCGCAGCCGGTCGGAAGTCGGCTGCTGGTGGTGTAGTGGCCGTAGCTACACCGCGCAGCTGTCACGATACCCGGTGTTCCGTTGGACACCACCCATGGGTTCGCATTCGCTTCGGTTGCTCGGTGCTGATGTGACCCGGCGTGCGCCTGCTGATCTGCTGCCGCAACGAGGGCACGAGCGTTCCGATTCGTTTAGCGTTCGCTTGCCAGCAGTTTGACAGCAGCTGACAGCAGCACACCGCTCTCCCACTCGCTCCACGGATCTCGCTTGTTCAGCGGGAACGTCTCGGTGTGTTGAGTCTTTTTTGAAGGGTAGTGGTATTAGTAATAGTTCCAGACTCTAAAGAACGCTCCCGCACCGTCCCACACGGGGTCATTCTGGACGTTTTCATCTCTCGGACGTGGACGTCTCAGGTTTCACGTCTTCCAAGGAAAAAAAAACGAGCATTCCAAGAAATCCGTTCCGGTGTGCGATTTCGATGGAGCCCGGTGCCCGATCGCTCATCGTACAGCTATAATTGAATCTAAATTGGATAATAAATAACGACTCACTGTATCTGGGCCGGATGAAATCCAGATGGTACCGAGATGGAGGAGCAAGAAAAACGCGACGCCGACCCAGACCCCGGAGGCTAAACACTCGGGGCGGCCCTTGTTTTCTTTGAAGCGCTGGCGTAAGCGTAAGCTCGTCTTGTCCATTTCGAACGCCCGGAAATGGATGAACTGGAGAAGAAAGAAAAACTATACCGATGTGAGTGGGAAAATTAAATCGAACACAAAACCATCAACGCATCGCCTTCGGACTGCGTGCGGCGAGCGTGTCCCGTGAGTATGTGTGTGTGTGTGTCAGCTTGCGAGTCCGTCTCTTATTTCCGCTCGATATATATCCTACTCTCTCTCTCTCTATGCTCGGATGAGGCGTTGAATGTTGTTTTTTTGTTGTCCATTTCCTTTCGTTTTAACACCATCGATCGCTCGATGGATGTGGCTGCTGCCTACACATTTTCATATAAATCATGTTTTTAATCAAGAGCGGCGCCCGCATGTAGCGCCGATAAATCTTCGCCGGGCTCGCACGTACCGTGCGAACGAATCGAGAAAATTGCTTGATTAATAACATAACGCACATCAGAAACGGGCCCGTTTGAGTCAGTGTGACAATATTCGTAGTATTTTCTCCTCTACCAAATGGAAATAGTAACACAACTGTGATTTATAGCGATTTAAACACACTCAGAACTAACTATGTCTTCGTTTTCTTGTTTCTTTCAGGTAAGGATCGTTTCCGACAGATTCATGCAGGCATATGGAAAATATGTTGGAGAGTTAGAGAGATGGAATGTTATAGAACCAGCAGCTCTAGTATGATTGTAAGTGCGTTATGAAGCTTTTTAGTGATTTTTTTTATTAGATAAGCGATAAAAAAAGCCAAAAAGCTTAGAGGTTGTACCTCACAAATTCGAACGTCCGATTCGAGTATTTTTTCACTCTACGATGCATATTGGAGTGAATATCAATTTATATTAATATTAATGAGATTATTTTTCGACGTTCATTTCACAATGTTTTTGAACGATGTGCTTTTGCGTTCTCGGTTATTTGCTATTCTTGGTGTACTGTTTTTCTAGTGAAAAGTAATTTAATTTTTATTTTTCACCCGCCATCAAACGAGGCCGGTTTCTGCCCGTGTTCATTTGTTTACAATTTCCATATTTTTTTACATCTCTGTTAACAACGCGCCTTTGCGCGGAGCCGATAAAAATCGGATTATTCCATTCCGTGTGCATCTATCATCATTTGTTTTGCTTTATTCCACCGAGCCGGCGATGACGGGCATGTATCGAAAATAATTGAAATACGATTAATACCCACTCGCTATGTCCGCACCGATCCGTACCGTTCCATGCGATCGTTATTGGGTTGAAAAAATAGTATTTTTTCCAACTTGTTTTCATTCCAAAGCAGCCATGTTTCGTTTTTTTCCACTGCCTCCTTGCCCAAACCAATGGGGAAATCACACCGCGAACCAATCATCACCCGTGTCATAGCCTGCTGCAGTGCTACGTCAGGCCCGCGTGCCGAGTATCTGTCACCATGATAAAGCATCCTGCGCGAGAGGAAGCGTTTTGTTGTGACAGGATATGCGTTTTTTCTGCTTGTTGACGTTGCGCTTGTCCAAGCTGTTGTCAATTCTACACTCCCGCCTCCCAATTGTGACTTATTACCCAATCAAACGCAACCACGCCACGTGAGGCCCGCCGCCGAGGCCTGTCAGCTTGTTACACGCGCGTCTGACAGAACTGATCTGCTTATCAGTGTGACTCGCTGAGCTGACGTGTGACGGTGACACATTTGCTGCCCCAAATTGCCCCAAATCACCCACCACGTAAATCCCCGTCACTTGCTGGAGTCCTCCTAATAAGCGGCAGGATTTGAGGCACCGTATTCCCAGCGGAGGATTTGCTGTCTTGAAATGTCAGCCCGCTGTCAAGTTGGCGCAAGGAGAGGCTTGTTTGGATTGTGTGGAGTGGAGCGAGAATTAATTGAATGTTTCAAATTATAATAAAAACATATGTATGCATACACTTTCTGAGGATGAACAGCGTGACATGTAGGAAGGCAATCGAGAACAGATATACGGAAATATTTATCCCCTTCAATCTCATCCTCAGTGTAAAATGAGAGTATAAACTTTAAGCCATTCCGAGCGATTCACGCCACGTGGACACTTTTCATGCCCCCAATCCTCACGACCCATGCCTTTGACGGGCTACGGATGTCCTTTCGCCCTTTTTCCTTCTCTCACCCTCGCTCTCTCTCTCGCTCTCGCTCTCGCCCTCTCTCCCGGGACCGCCGTCAACAGATGCGACGGACGGACTGATGAAAAATCCAAATCCTTCTCTCCTCGTGGCGTGGCGTGGGGTTCGCGTTCAGCTGTGCTACGTTTGTGCTTTAGTTTTATTTCGGTTTCGGCTGCCGGTCCGGTCCAATTTCGATCGCCCTAAG
The DNA here is from genome assembly GCA_002091845.1 of Anopheles cracens. Lineage (NCBI taxonomy): Eukaryota > Metazoa > Arthropoda > Insecta > Diptera > Culicidae > Anopheles > Anopheles cracens. The sequence goes on from KZ069038.1 coordinate 80,436, forward strand.
CCGATCGGACGCTGACAGATACGACTGGCGTGCGTGGGTCCCGCACCTTTTGCGTGGGCGTGCGTGCCTGGCCCAGTGATCTCGATTCGTTCGCTGTCTTCTCCCGCCCCCGGGGGGATTTATCACTGTCACTGTGTGTCGGCGGTGGTTTGCACCGGTGAAACGCACAACTGAAATTGGCCGAGCGAGGAGCAAAACCCCCGCCCAAAAATCCCCAAAGGTTCGGAAGCGGGTTCGACGAGTAGCTTCCGAGTAGCGGCGCTGTTCGCATCGGAATGCCGCCCCCGGTTTTCCGCGTGCCTTCCGACACCCGAGCGGAAATGCTGACCTTTCCATTGATGGTCTTTCTTCGCTTTCGGTTTTATTTTCCTGAAGGAAAGGGATGGCTCCTGCCAGCGAGCAAAGGTGTGCGTGTGTGTGTTTGCCGTCCCTTCATAAACTTTCTTATCATATCGCAACCTATCCAGGTCATTGGAGCGTGGATCGAATCCTGACCGTGTCTCTCCAGCTGTCACAAGGCGGAAGCGTCGAAGAGGATTCAGACGGTACACTGAAAGACGGTGAACTAGGGCGGAAAGTGATATCATAAGGAGGGTGGGAAGATGGGAGGAAAAACAAAAAAAAAAGTGGATAGGAAAAACGAACACCCTAATTCCTGTATGACATATATGTGTCAGGGCCTGTCAAGCGCAAATGCTCTCCACTCATGAGGCCGAATTTATTTTGCCGGAACGACGGAAGACTCGGCACAAATTTGAAGGGCACAGTCAGTCTGCCTTCACCGACGACCAGGAGAACAACACACACACACCTACATACACAGAGCACATCTGGTTAGTTTCAACCATATCAAAAAACGAGGTCCTTTCCTTCATTTCTGTGGCAAGAACGCTCCACGAATGAGACGGGGTTTGTTTGGTGACTGGGGGTTCTCGTTTTGAAAAATGATAAACTACTCAACCGCTCCTTCTCTTCTCCCCTCCACCCCAATCTCGCCATTATGCATCACTTGGAGGCTTAGCTCATGGGTCTCCATGGTTCGCTGCCATCTGTCAGCGGTCGTGCGACAGATGAGCCGGTAAAACGATAATAACCCTCATATCCGAACGGGCCCGGGATGCGCCGGTTGAAAAATTGCCACCTTGTTTCGTGTTCGCGTTCCGGCCGGCATAACACATTTGCTTCTTTCTTTTAGAGAGATGTTGCTTTAGGCAGAATGGGAACGAATATCGATTCGGTATTGGTGGCACGCTGCACCCGATGAACACGGTTCCGCGTGCGTAATCAACTCTCCGAGTGTGCGTTGCGTTTTTCGTTTATTTTCATCTTCAATACGGCTTCGAAACAAAGGAAAATATATGTTCTTTCCTCCGTCACGCTGTACCGGTAATTGAACTGTACACATATGGCAACAACGCAGCGCAAATATTCACATAATTGAGCAAATTTACTTCGTACATAACACTAACCCTGAGGTATGGAACTTTTGCTGTTGAATGTTTGTGTTGATTATTCCGAGAAACAAAAAACTTAATTGAAAAACCATAAATTGTACCCTGTGTTAAGGTTTTATTTTAAAAAACTAGACGAAAGTCTGTGATGAGATTAGAGAATCAAACATGTTTCTAAATTTAGTTGTATTTTGTTGTTATTTATGGTCAACATACACACTGCATAAAGTGTTAAGGAAATAGCAAAGTAGCCACATAGAAGTGTCATTCGAGCGCAGTAGCCATGGACGAAGTTGTCTTGGATATTTATAATTTCTAGCTTTCAAATAGAATACACTTGAGAAGAATAAACTTCAATCTTCTAAAAACTTATTTGCATGCTGCAAGACACTCATCTAATCATGAATTATAAAATTATTGAGAAGAATATTGTAGTCTCTGCTTCATTCAATAGATAAAAACCCCTCTAAGCCAACGTATTTTTAACACATTAATCTGATTCATTTCGCCTAACTGTTAGTACGTTTCTGATTGTATTTCTTTCCGGTAGTGATGGTAATAGTAAGTTTTTATGCCATAATCCTTTTCACCTATTTTATTTTGTTATTAAGGTATTAATCCTGAAATTGTTTTAAGAAAAATATTATGTAAATAATGTAAGCTTTAAGCTCCCTAAAAGCCCTCATTCTTCTCTGCAGTACAAGTATCTTCGAAGCATAACTGCTTAATTAATTTAGAAGAGTTTTGAAAATATCGTGCAGTTACACATACCCGACTCTAGCTTTTTTTCCCCAAATACCAACACATATAAAAAATAGCATTCCAGGAAGGGCTGGGCGCCTCCATCGCACGTCTGCCCCAATTCTCACGATCTGCTTCCGGCAGTCAAAACCTCCCAAACGCACCCACCGCACCGCTTTCCGGTAGCTGTATTTCCTGCCAGCTTCCGCCCTGTTAGGGCATGCGTATTTATCTTTGTTTCCCAAACCAAACGAAATGTATATTTATGATCTGAAAACGTAAACCGCGCGCGCCCGGGATAACGATAGCCGGCGAGGGACCACCGTTGGAAAGGATTTACTTCCCGACAGTGTTTAACGCCGTGTTTGTTTTACGGCAAACCAGCGCCTGCGTTGTTGTTTTGTTGCGCTCGGCAAACGAACGCCACCGACGCGCTTTCCGCCGGCAACGGAGGGACCTAGCCGGAAAATCTAACCGTGCTTTCGAACAACACGTGTGCGGCTTCGAGAATCGTTGTGTCAGGGGCCGCCCGACAAGATGAAGCATTCGCACTGAATATGTCTCAGCCCGTTATTTATGATCTCCGGAGGTGAGTTTCGGAAGCGTCGGCAGCATTCCCAGCCGAACCGGTTCCGGTTCCTTCCGGGTCGCCTCGGGTTAGCGGATAATGCAAATAAATAATAACTATCAAAACGGAACACAGAATTTCAACGACCCCACTGCTGCGGGATCTGCCGCCCGGTGCTGTTAACCCGTTCGGTTGCTCCCGGTGCTCGGCAATCTCATCTCCCACCACCCTCCTCCCTGCCCGAAAAGCTCATAATTCACGCTTCGCGCTAACCTGCATTTAAACAGACAAATATTTATTGGTACATTAACGACCCTGTGGGTTCCCGCTCGGAGTGTGTCGCCCGGGTCCAGTCCAGTTTGTGTGCGGTTAAGCAATCCGGAACGATGAAACGATTGCCGTGGATAATTTACGACGACTTTCCGATGGCAAAACCGGCGCGTGGTATGGCGGACGGGCGGCGCTCTATCTCTCGACGGCGTTCGTCCGGGGGTTGGGGACAACGTTTGTGCGCTTCTTTTCTGAACGTCAGTGCTGTTTTGTATCCTTGCAGCTCGCTTGAGAAGGATAGAGTAAGAAGCACTTTTGTTGACAAAACGGTTCCATTGTGATTCAGTTCGGGAGTGATATACGCGAATGGGGTTTGCTTTCCCACCTTGATTTTGGCCTTCTGCAGATTGGTGTACTTAATTTGGAGTGTAAAGCAGCATTGAAAATATTGTTATCCTTTTGTTCATGTAAGATAATTAAAGGTTAGTCGATAAAACATAAAAAATAGCAACAAATAGAAGATGAAGAATAGTTATACACTATAAACTGCATAAACTTTCAAACTGGTTTAATAAACATGTTTCAATTGTCGCTAAAATTCAATGTAGCTCGTTTAATGCATCGAAACGATCTCATTTTGATGTTCTCCTTTGAGTTGGATATACTGATTTTTTCGGCTTTGATATTTTGGGGACGTCTTTTTATTTAACGATCTAAACGGTGTGCTTTCGTTAGTACTAGCATTTTTATATGTATTGACAATTTTAATTTCAATTATTTTATTTATATGAGTAGCATATTTATATGTTACACTAGTACTATGTTATTATTATTTTATGTTTATACTTCTGTTGTGAAGTAATGCTACTCAGCTATAATTTTCATTATTTTTGATACTTTTAGATGCAAATAATGCGTGTTTTTTTGCAATTAATTAAAAGCCATTTCGAACAAACTGATTCATTTCATACACTGAACTTTAGCGTACAACGTCCTCTTTTCTTACCGTACCATTAATCAGCTTTGATGCACCGTTGCGATAAGGTTCATTTTCGGGACTCGTTTCGCCGGGAGGGGGATAAATTAAATTATCCACCATCGGACCACCCAGTCGAATTTTCCCATTATCAATATTGATTAATGAAGTCATCGGCTCGGAGAGCAGCGGCAGCGGCGGTTTGCAAGCGCTTGAATTTAACACCTTCGCCCGTGCCTCGACCGTATCTGGCTGTTCATTCCGTGGCCACGGTGACGTGGCCTCGTGTCTGTAACAGAGGCGCGCGGCTTCCGGGTGTTTCCACCACCAAAAATCCCCAAAGGTTCGGAAGCGGGTTCGACGAGTAGCTTCCGAGTAGCGGCGCTGTTCGCATCGGAATGCCGCCCCCGGTTTTCCGCGTGCCTTCCGACACCCGAGCGGAAATGCTGACCTTTCCATTGATGGTCTTTCTTCGCTTTCGGTTTTATTTTCCTGAAGGAAAGGGATGGCTCCTGCCAGCGAGCAAAGGTGTGCGTGTGTGTGTTTGCCGTCCCTTCATAAACTTTCTTATCATATCGCAACCTATCCAGGTCATTGGAGCGTGGATCGAATCCTGACCGTGTCTCTCCAGCTGTCACAAGGCGGAAGCGTCGAAGAGGATTCAGACGGTACACTGAAAGACGGTGAACTAGGGCGGAAAGTGATATCATAAGGAGGGTGGGAAGATGGGAGGAAAAACAAAAAAAAAAGTGGATAGGAAAAACGAACACCCTAATTCCTGTATGACATATATGTGTCAGGGCCTGTCAAGCGCAAATGCTCTCCACTCATGAGGCCGAATTTATTTTGCCGGAACGACGGAAGACTCGGCACAAATTTGAAGGGCACAGTCAGTCTGCCTTCACCGACGACCCGGAGAACAACACACACACCTACATACACAGAGCACATCTGGTTAGTTTCAACCATATCAAAAAACGAGGTCCTTTCGTTCATTTCTGTGGCAAGAACGCTCCACGAATGAGACGGGGTTTGTTTGGTGACTGGGGGTTCTCGTTTTGAAAAATGATAAACTACTCAACCCCTCCTTCTCTTCTCCCCTCCACCCCCATCTCGCCATTATGCATCACTTGGAGGCTTAGCTCATGGGTCTCCATGGTTCGCTGCCATCTGTCAGCGGTCGTGCGACAGATGAGCCGGTAAAACGATAATAACCCTCATATCCGAACGGGCCCGGGATGCGCCGGTTGAAAAATTGCCACCTTGTTTCGTGTCCGCGTTCCGGCCGGCATAACACATTTGCTTCTTTCTTTTAGAGAGATGTTGCTTTAGGCAGAATGGGAACGAAAATCGATTCGGTATTGGTGTCACGCTGCACCCGATGAACACGGTTCCGCGTGCGTAATCAACTCTCCGAGTGTGCGTTGCGTTTTTCGTTTATTTTCATCTTCAATACGGCTTCGAAACAAAGGAAAATAGATGTTCTTTTCTCCGTCACGCTGTACCGGTAATTGAACTGTACACATATGGCAATAACGCAGCGCAAATATTCACATAATTGAGCAAATTTACTTCGTACATAACACTAACCCTGAGGTATGGAACTTTTGTTGTTGAATGTTTGTGTTGATTATTCCAAGAAGCAAAAAACTTAATTGAAAAACCATAAATTGTACCCTGTGTTAAGGTTTTATTTTAAAAAACTAGACGAAAGTCTGTGATGAGATTAGAGAATCAAACATGTTTCTAAATTTAGTTGTATTTTGTTGTTATTTATGGTCAACATACACTCTGCATAAAGTGTTAAGGAAATAACAAAGTAGCCACATAGAAGTGTCATTCGAGCGTCAGCATATGGAGCGTAGCAGCCATGGACGAAGTTGTCTTGGATATTTATAATTTCTAACTTCAAAATAGAATACACTTGAGAAGAATAAACTTCAATCTTCTAAAAACTTAGTTGCAGCATGAAGACACTCATCTAATCATGAATAATAAAATTATTGAGAAGAATATTGTAAAGTCTCTGCTTCATGCAATAGATAAAAATCCCTCTAAGCCAACGTACTTTTTACACATTCATCTGATTCATTTCGCATAACTGTTAGTAAGTTTTTATGCCATAATTCTTTTTGTATTAATCCTGAAATTGTTTTAATAAAAACAATATGTAAATAATGTAAGCTTTAAGCTCCCTAAAAGCCATCATTCTTCTCTGCAGTACAAGTATCTTCGAAGCATAACTGCTTAATTAATTTAGAAGAGTTTTGAAAATATCGTGCAGTTACACATACCCGACTCAAGCTTTTTTTTTTTCAAAAACCAACACATATAAAAAATAGCATTCCAGGAAGGGCTGGGCGCCTCCATCGCACGTCTGCCCCAATTCTCACGATCTGCTTCCGGCAGTCAAAACCTCCCAAACGCACCCACCGCACCGCTTTCCGGTAGCTGTATTTCCTGCCAGCTTCCGCCCTGTTAGGGCATGCGTATTTATCTTTGTTTCCCAAACCAAACGAAATGTATATTTATGATCTGAAAACGTAAACCGCGCGCGCCCGGGATAACGATAGCCGGCGAGGGACCAACGTCGGAAAGGATTTACTTCCCGACAGTGTTTAACGCCGTGTTTGTTTTACGGCAAACCAGCGCCTGCGTTGTTGTTTTGTTGCGCTCGGCAAACGAACGCCACCGACGCGCTTTCCGCCGGCAACGGAGGGACCTAGCCGGAAAATCTAACCGTGCTTGCGTACAACACGTGTGCGGCTTCGAGAATCGTTGTGTCAGGGGCCGCCCGACAAGATGAAGCATTCGCACTGAATATGTCTCAGCCCGTTATTTATGATCTCCGGAGGTGAGTTTCGGAAGCGTCGGCAGCATTCCCAGCCGAACCGGTTCCGGTTCCTTCCGGGTCGCCTCGGGTTAGCGGATAATGCAAATAAATAATAACTATCAAAACGGAACACAGAATTTCAACGACCCCACTGCTGCGGGATCTGCCGCCCGGTGCTGTTAACCCGTTCGGTTGCTCCCGGTGCTCGGCAATCTCATCTCCCACCACCCTCCTCCCTGCCCGAAAAGCTCATAATTCACGCTTCGCGCTAACCTGCATTTAAACAGACAAATATTTATTGGTACATTAACGACCCTGTGGGTTCCCGCTCGGAGTGTGTCGCCCGGGTCCAGTCCAGTTTGTGTGCGGTTAAGCAATCCGGAACGATGAAACGATTGCCGTGGATAATTTACGACGACTTTCCGATGGCAAAGCCGGCGCGTGGTATGGCGGACGAGTGGCGCTTTATCTCTCGACGGCGTTCGTCCGGGGGTTAAGGACAACGTTTGTGTGCTTCTTTTCTGAACGTCAGTGCTGTTTTGTATCCTTGCAGCTCGCTTGAGAAGGATAGAGTAAGAAGCACTTTTGTTGACAAAACGGTTCCATTGTGATTCAGTTCGGGAGTGATATACGCGAATGGGGTTTGCTTTCCCACCTTGATTTTGGCCTTCTGCAGCTTGGTGTACTTAATTTGGAGTGTAAAGCAGCATTGAAAATATTGTTATCCTTTTGTTCATGTAAGATAATTAAAGGTTAGTCGATAAAACATAAAAAATAGCAACAAATAGAAGATGAAGAATAGTTATACACTATAAACTGCATAAACTTTCAAACTGGTTTAATAAACATGTTTCAATTGTCGCTAAAATTCAATGTAGCTCGTTTAATGCATCGAAACGATCTCATTTTGATGTTCTCCTTTGAGTTGGATATACTGATTTTTTCGGCTTTGATATTTTGGGGACGTCTTTTTATTTAACGATCTAAACGGTGTGCTTTCGTTAGTACTAGCATTTTTATATGTATTGACAATTTTAATTTCAATTATTTTATTTATATGAGTAGCATATTTATATGTTACACTAGTACTATGTTATTATTATTTTATGTTTATACTTCTGTTGTGAAGTAATGCTACTCAGCTATAATTTTCATTATTTTTGATACTTTTAGATGCAAATAATGCGTGTTTTTTTGCAATTAATTAAAAGCCATTTCGAACAAACTGATTCATTTCATACACTGAACTTTAGCGTACAACGTCCTCTTTTCTTACCGTACCATTAATCAGCTTTGATGCACCGTTGCGATAAGGTTCATTTTCGGGACTCGTTTCGCCGGGAGGGGGATAAATTAAATTATCCACCATCGGACCACCCAGTCGAATTTTCCCATTATCAATATTGATTAATGAAGTCATCGGCTCGGAGAGCAGCGGCAGCGGCGGTTTGCAAGCGCTTGAATTTAACACCTTCGCCCGTGCCTCGACCGTATCTGGCTGTTCATTCCGTGGCCACGGTGACGTGGCCTCGTGTCTGTAGCTCGGAGTGTGTCGCCCGGGTCCAGTCCAGTTTGTGTGCGGTTAAGCAATCCGGAACGATGAAACGATTGCCGTGGATAATTTACGACGACTTTCCGATGGCAAAACCGGCGCGTGGTATGGCGGACGGGCGGCGCTCTATCTCTCGACGGCGTTCGTCCGGGGGTTGGGGACAACGTTTGTGCGCTTCTTTTCTGAACGTCAGTGCTGTTTTGTATCCTTGCAGCTCGCTTGAGAAGGATAGAGTAAGAAGCACTTTTGTTGACAAAACGGTTCCATTGTGATTCAGTTCGGGAGTGATATACGCGAATGGGGTTTGCTTTCCCACCTTGATTTTGGCCTTCTGCAGCTTGGTGTACTTAATTTGGAGTGTAAAGCAGCATTGAAAATATTGTTATCCTTTTGTTCATGTAAGATAATTAAAGGTTAGTCGATAAAACATAAAAAATAGCAACAAATAGAAGATGAAGAATAGTTATACACTATAAACTGCATAAACTTTCAAACTGGTTTAATAAACATGTTTCAATTGTCGCTAAAATTCAATGTAGCTCGTTTAATGCATCGAAACGATCTCATTTTGATGTTCTCCTTTGAGTTGGATATACTGATTTTTTCGGCTTTGATATTTTGGGGACGTCTTTTTATTTAACGATCTAAACGGTGTGCTTTCGTTAGTACTAGCATTTTTATATGTATTGACAATTTTAATTTCAATTATTTTATTTATATGAGTAGCATATTTATATGTTACACTAGTACTATGTTATTATTATTTTATGTTTATACTTCTGTTGTGAAGTAATGCTACTCAGCTATAATTTTCATTATTTTTGATACTTTTAGATGCAAATAATGCGTGTTTTTTTGCAATTAATTAAAAGCCATTTCGAACAAATTGATTCATTCATTCAACTTTAGCGTACAACGTCCTCTTTTCTTACCGTACCATTAATCAGCTCTGCTGCACCGTTGCGATAAGGTTCATTTTCGGGACTCGTTTCGCCGGGAGGGGGATAAATTAAATTATCCACCATCGGACCACCCAGTCGAATTTTCCCATTATCAATATTGATTAATGAAGTCATCGGCTCGGAGAGCAGCGGCAGCGGCGGTTTGCAAGCGCTTGAATTTAACACCTTCGCCCGTGCCTCGACCGTATCTGGCTGTTCATTCCGTGGCCACGGTGACGTGGCCTCGTGTCTGTAACAGAGGCGCGCGGCTTCCGGGTGTTTCCACCACTTCTTAAATGACCGACCGTGCAGCCAGCATCCCGGCAACCAGTTTGGAAAATGGGTCACGCTAATGAGAAACATAAAACAAATAGATTGCGGGCGTGGAGGGTGCCGTGACTACCGATGAGCCAGACACACGAGATACACACGCTTTCTTGCCGCTTTATGTTTATACTTCTGTTGTGAAGTAATGCTACTCAGCTATAATTTTCATTATTTTTGATACTTTTAGATGCAAATAATGCGTGTTTTTTTGCAATTAATTAAAAGCCATTTCGAACAAACTGATTCATTTCATACACTGAACTTTAGCGTACAACGTCCTCTTTTCTTACCGTACCATTAATCAGCTTTGATGCACCGTTGCGATAAGGTTCATTTTCGGGACTCGTTTCGCCGGGAGGGGGATAAATTAAATTATCCACCATCGGACCACCCAGTCGAATTTTCCCATTATCAATATTGATTAATGAAGTCATCGGCTCGGAGAGCAGCGGCAGCGGCGGTTTGCAAGCGCTTGAGGAACGAAACAACTCCGTCACATGGAACCCATTTTTTGTTATTTAATCTCTCTGCTAAATTATTGGGTTTGGGTTAGACTGTAGGACTGTAGGTAGAGACGAAAGAAGCCGAAAAGGCTCAAAGTCTCTTAAAGCCATACAAACAACAACGTTAGACTGTAGGTACGATCACAAATAACTCATTTTGACAGGGATTTCAAATTTATCGCCCCCCCCCCCCCCCTAATGATGGTCGAACCGGATTGGATCGCTGCAATCTATTGCGGTGTGGTGATGTGCTAAACTGGATCGGATCGGACCACCACAATGTAATGACAGTTCTGTCATGATAAAATTACCAAAATGTTAGGTTAGATCTCTTAAAAGCTGAACTGATATAATATCCTAATCTTAATATTCTGTCCGTCACTGTGTTCCTTTGTTGGTGCAATGATGGTCCTGCCATGATAAAATTACCACGCCACGTGAGGCCCGCCGCCGAGGCCTGTCAGCTTGTTACACGCGCGTCTGACAGAACTGATCTGCTTATCAGTGTGACTCGCTGAGCTGACGTGTGACGGTGACACATTTGCTGCCCCAAATTGCCCCAAATCACCCACCACGTAAATCCCCGTCACTTGCTGGAGTCCTCCTAATAAGCGGCAGGATTTGAGGCACCGTATTCCCAGCGGAGGATTTGCTGTCTTGAAATGTCAGCCCGCTGTCAAGTTGGCGCAAGGAGAGGCTTGTTTGGATTGTGTGGAGTGGAGCGAGAATTAATTGAATGTTTCAAATTATAATAAAAACATATGTATGCATACACTTTCTGAGGATGAACAGCGTGACATGTAGGAAGGCAATCGAGAACAGATATACGGAAATATTTATCCCCTTCAATCTCATCTTCAGTGTAAAATGAGAGTATAAACTTTAAGCCATTCCGAGCGATTCACGCCACGTGGACACTTTTCATGCCCCCAATCCTCACGACCCATGCCTTTGACGGGCTACGGATGTCCTTTCGCCCTTTTTCCTTCTCTCACCCTCGCTCTCTCTCTCGCTCTCGCTCTCGCCCTCTCTCCCGGGACCGCCGTCAACAGATGCGACGGACGGACTGATGAAAAATCCAAATCCTTCTCTCCTCGTGGCGTGGCGTGGGGTTCGCGTTCAGCTGTGCTACGTTTGTGCTTTAGTTTTATTTCGGTTTCGGCTGCCGGTCCGGTCCAATTTCGATCGCCCTAAGCCGATCGGACGCTGACAGATACGACTGGCGTGCGTGGGTCCCGCACCTTTTGCGTGGGCGTGCGTGCCTGGCCCAGTGATCTCGATTCGTTCGCTGTCTTCTCCCGCCCCCGGGGGGATTTATCACTGTCACTGTGTGTCGGCGGTGGTTTGCACCGGTGAAACGCACAACTGAAATTGGCCGAGCGAGGAGCAAAACCCCCGCCCAAAAATCCCCAAAGGTTCGGAAGCGGGTTCGACGAGTAGCTTCCGAGTAGCGGCGCTGTTCGCATCGGAATGCCGCCCCCGGTTTTCCGCGTGCCTTCCGACACCCGAGCGGAAATGCTGACCTTTCCATTGATGGTCTTTCTTCGCTTTCGGTTTTATTTTCCTGAAGGAAAGGGATGGCTCCTGCCAGCGAGCAAAGGTGTGCGTGTGTGTGTTTGCCGTCCCTTCATAAACTTTCTTATCATATCGCAACCTATCCAGGTCATTGGAGCGTGGATCGAATCCTGACCGTGTCTCTCCAGCTGTCACAAGGCGGAAGCGTCGAAGAGGATTCAGACGGTACACTGAAAGACGGTGAACTAGGGCGGAAAGTGATATCATAAGGAGGGTGGAAAGATGGGAGGAAAAACAAAAAAAAAGTGGATAGGAAAAACGAACACCCTAATTCCTGTATGACATATATGTGTCAGGGCCTGTCAAGCGCAAATGCTCTCCACTCATGAGGCCGAATTTATTTTGCCGGAACGACGGAAGACTCGGCACAAATTTGAAGGGCACAGTCAGTCTGCCTTCACCGACGACCACACATATAAAAAATAGCATTCCAGGAAGGGCTGGGCGCCTCCATCGCACGTCTGCCCCAATTCTCACGATCTGCTTCCGGCAGTCAAAACCTCCCAAACGCACCCACCGCACCGCTTTCCGGTAGCTGTATTTCCTGCCAGCTTCCGCCCTGTTAGGGCATGCGTATTTATCTTTGTTTCCCAAACCAAACGAAATGTATATTTATGATCTGAAAACGTAAACCGCGCGCGCCCGGGATAACGATAGCCGGCGAGGGACCAACGTCGGAAAGGATTTACTTCCCGACAGTGTTTAACGCCGTGTTTGTTTTACGGCAAACCAGCGCCTGCGTTGTTGTTTTGTTGCGCTCGGCAAACGAACGCCACCGACGCGCTTTCCGCCGGCAACGGAGGGACCTAGCCGGAAAATCTAACCGTGCTTGCGTACAACACGTGTGCGGCTTCGAGAATCGTTGTGTCAGGGGCCGCCCGACAAGATGAAGCATTCGCACTGAATATGTCTCAGCCCGTTATTTATGATCTCCGGAGGTGAGTTTCGGAAGCGTCGGCAGCATTCCCAGCCGAACCGGTTCCGGTTCCTTCCGGGTCGCCTCGGGTTAGCGGATAATGCAAATAAATAATAACTATCAAAACGGAACACAGAATTTCAACGACCCCACTGCTGCGGGATCTGCCGCCCGGTGCTGTTAACCCGTTCGGTTGCTCCCGGTGCTCGGCAATCTCATCTCCCACCACCCTCCTCCCTGCCCGAAAAGCTCATAATTCACGCTTCGCGCTAACCTGCATTTAAACAGACAAATATTTATTGGTACATTAACGACCCTGTGGGTTCCCGCTCGGAGTGTGTCGCCCGGGTCCAGTCCAGTTTGTGTGCGGTTAAGCAATCCGGAACGATGAAACGATTGCCGTGGATAATTTACGACGACTTTCCGATGGCAAAACCTGCATTTAAACAGACAAATATTTATTGGTACATTAACGACCCTGTGGGTTCCCGCTCGGAGTGTGTCGCCCGGGTCCAGTCCAGTTTGTGTGCGGTTAAGCAATCCGGAACGATGAAACGATTGCCGTGGATAATTTACGACGACTTTCCGATGGCAAAACCGGCGCGTGGTATGGCGGACGGGCGGCGCTCTATCTCTCGACGGCGTTCGTCCGGGGGTTGGGGACAACGTTTGTGCGCTTCTTTTCTGAACGTCAGTGCTGTTTTGTATCCTTGCAGCTCGCTTGAGAAGGATAGAGTAAGAAGCACTTTTGTTGACAAAACGGTTCCATTGTGATTCAGTTCGGGAGTGATATACGCGAATGGGGTTTGCTTTCCCACCTTGATTTTGGCCTTCTGCAGCTTGGTGTACTTAATTTGGAGTGTAAAGCAGCATTGAAAATATTGTTATCCTTTTGTTCATGTAAGATAATTAAAGGTTAGTCGATAAAACATAAAAAATAGCAACAAATAGAAGATGAAGAATAGTTATACACTATAAACTGCATAAACTTTCAAACTGGTTTAATAAACATGTTTCAATTGTCGCTAAAATTCAATGTAGCTCGTTTAATGCATCGAAACGATCTCATTTTGATGTTCTCCTTTGAGTTGGATATACTGATTTTTTCGGCTTTGATATTTTGGGGACGTCTTTTTATTTAACGATCTAAACGGTGTGCTTTCGTTAGTACTAGCATTTTTATATGTATTGACAATTTTAATTTCAATTATTTTATTTATATGAGTAGCATATTTATATGTTACACTAGTACTATGTTATTATTATTTTATGTTTATACTTCTGTTGTGAAGTAATGCTACTCAGCTATAATTTTCATTATTTTTGATACTTTTAGATGCAAATAATGCGTGTTTTTTTGCAATTAATTAAAAGCCATTTCGAACAAACTGATTCATTTCATACACTGAACTTTAGCGTACAACGTCCTCTTTTCTTACCGTACCATTAATCAGCTTTGATGCACCGTTGCGATAAGGTTCATTTTCGGGACTCGTTTCGCCGGGAGGGGGATAAATTAAATTATCCACCATCGGACCACCCAGTCGAATTTTCCCATTATCAATATTGATTAATGAAGTCATCGGCTCGGAGAGCAGCGGCAGCGGCGGTTTGCAAGCGCTTGAATTTAACACCTTCGCCCGTGCCTCGACCGTATCTGGCTGTTCATTCCGTGGCCACGGTGACGTGGCCTCGTGTCTGTAACAGAGGCGCGCGGCTTCCGGGTGTTTCCACCACTTCTTAAATGACCGACCGTGCAGCCAGCATCCCGGCAACCAGTTTGGAAAATGGGTCACGCTAATGAGAAACATAAAACAAATAGATTGCGGGCGTGGAGGGTGCCGGGACTACCGATGAGCCAGACACACGAGATACACACGCTTTCTTGCCGCTGCGTTTCGCCCGGTGCTGCGGAAACGGAAACGGACGGGTCGGCGACCATGGCCCGCAGGCAAAACTCTCGAACCGGAACGATAAATCGATAGCGACCAGAGTCCAGCTCCACCACCATCACCATCATCATCATCACTACCACCAGACGGGTAGGAGGTTTCGTGATTTTGCACCTCCGGAAATGGAGTAATTTATCTTCTCACCACAAAACTTCCCGTCATGCCACCTTTCCTGGCTGGTAGTGTACCTTGTGCCTCACTGTTTGGAGGCTCCGAACCATTCACCACCACCCGGAAAGCGTAATGTTTCGGTTTGAGGCCTGCTTTTTATTGGGCATCGTTGCTCCCCGAGCGAGCGTTTCCATAAAGTGAGCGTGAAATATTTCAACGAACCGTGGATTGGAAATGTTTCATCGATCGTTTGCAAATCGTATTGCTCAGGGCGAATATGAGGTGAGCAGGGACATTTCGCTCTCACCCTTCTTGGATGGACCAATCAGCAATCAGTGCGAAGTGCTGCTTGAGACAGATCCTGCTAAAGATAGGGCCGGGAACTCTGTTTCTGAGCCATCCCACCCATCGCTTTAAGCGACAGCTTAATGTGATTTTACTTATCCCGGCAACGTCACTCATTGTGTCAACGCTGGGAACGCTTCCCGGCACGGAGCGTGGCAGTCGCAAAACGGGAACGAAGCCAACTCGTCACTACCATACCGTACCCCATCCCACGTGACGATTTATTGCGCGGTAAGATGCGGAAAGAAAAGAACCCCGTCAACTTACGTGCGGGTAGGTGTGATAGCAAGCGAAAACCAAAATAAAAAAAGAAACGATCCCAGCAACCAGGATTTAGCACTAAAAAATGGGCAACCCATGGGCTGATGGTGGAATGAAAATCTAATTTATTACCTCAATTATGAGACCACGTCGGTGTGCTCTTCCCGGGGCCAGCGTTGTCAAACCGTGCCTCCCGAACGAGTGTCACATGCTGGCTGAACTCTCACTCTCACCTCCCGCAGACAGGAAGGAATGAGAACAAAGTGTGCGACGAGCCAACAGTTTGCAGTTAATTTTCACAATTAAACCGATAATTGGATAGATGGTGATGTAACGAAGAAAGAGAAAGAGAGAGTGTGTGCGAGAGAGAGAGGGTGGTTAATTTATTAAATTTTTTCAGCATTTAGCCAGAAATGGGTAGGATGCGATGCTGCCAAATGTTCTTCGACCGCTCACAACCGATCGGTTGGCATGATTCATGGTTATGTCGCCACCATTTTCTCGCCTAACTCACAGGCTCGGTTCGGCTCGGCATTGCCATCGATCATTAGCAAAATTACGTTTTCCAAACGTTACGCAAAATTACGTTGGCTCGTGCCGCGCAACATGTACTGACCCGTAGGGCATGGAGTCATGTTACCTGCAGAAGAAAATGGATCCAATATGGGAAAGAAATAATTGCTGTTGGTAGCAAAAAAAAATCGAGTAATCGATCAGGCACTTAATAATTTTGGTTGCTCATACAATTATCTATCTGTTTTGCCTCTGCAACATCACAGAAAATAATTACAAAACTGTAAAGAACAGAGACGACGTCTGCTGTAATAATATGCAGGTCGTCTTTTTCCTCCTCCTTCTTTGATTCTTTACCTACTCAATACAATCGTGTTGTTTTCTTTTGTTGATGTTGTGAAGATCTCTGTGTCTTCAGCTTCACTTTATTTGGACGCGTTAGCTTGTATAATCGTGATACAAATATTCTGTGTTAATTGGGCATCGTTGCTCCCCGAGCGAGCGTTTCCATAAAGTGAGCGTGAAATATTTCAACGAACCGTGGATTGGAAATGTTTCATCGATCGTTTGCAAATCGTATTGCTCAGGGCGAATATGAGGTGAGCAGGGACATTTCGCTCTCACCCTTCTTGGATGGACCAATCAGCAATCAGTGCGAAGTGCTGCTTGAGACAGATCCTGCTAAAGATAGGGCCGGGAACTCTGTTTCTGAGCCATCCCACCCATCGCTTTAAGCGACAGCTTAATGTGATTTTACTTATCCCGGCAACGTCACTCATTGTGTCAACGCTGGGAACGCTTCCCGGCACGGAGCGTGGCAGTCGCAAAACGGGAACGAAGCCAACTCGTCACTACCATACCGTACCCCATCCCACGTGACGATTTATTGCGCGGTAAGATGCGGAAAGAAAAGAACCCCGTCAACTTACGTGCGGGTAGGTGATTGGGCATCGTTGCTCCCCGAGCGAGCGTTTCCATGAAGTGAGCGTGAAATATTTCAACGAACCGTGGATTGGAAATGTTTCATCGATCGTTTGCAAATCGTATTGCTCAGGGCGAATATGAGGTGAGCAGGGACATTTCGCTCTCACCCTTCTTGGATGGACCAATCAGCAATCAGTGCGAAGTGCTGCTTGAGACAGATCCTGCTAAAGACTGCCTTTGAATATTTTGTTGCCTCTCGTTTTTTATGTGTTTTTTTCGTTTTCTTTTCCACTTTAACAGCCAGTTGTGTCCTTTTCGGGAGGGATTTTGCTTTTGTTCTCTTTTCTATGTCATTTGCGTTTCGTTGCTCTCTGGGCTTTTGTTGCTGTTGTTGTTGTTGGTTGTTGTTGCTGTTTTGGTGCTGGTTTTATTCATTCGCGTCGTATTTTGCGTTGCTGGAGTTTTTTTTCCTTACCGTGCCCTCCTTTTGTGCCGAGCTCGACGGAAGGCCTGAACGGAAAGCCGTAATGTTCTTTCTAGGCCATTGGCTTACTGTGCCCTGCTGCATATCTCATTCAAAATTTAAATTTAATTTAATATCGCTTGAGATGTGGAAGCGATGGGGCGGGCTTTTCGGAGCCCAACGGGCTCTCTTTCTACTTTGCGTTGCTGTTGCCATCGCCCGCGCGTGGAGAATGTTCCGACTTTGATGCTTCCGTGTAAGCTTCCGGAGCTTCCTGAGCCTGGGCTTTTCCGTTCGTGATTAGCTCCGATGTCGAACTTTCTTTATCTTATTGAGTTTTTTCTTCTCCTGGCGCAATGCTTCATGCATCGATGCCCGGTAACAAGGTTAAGATGTATGCCACTGCCCGAGGGCGCTTTGCTTTGGTGACTTTGTTGATCGCTTGCACGGTCTTGATAGATGTGAAGGTTTTTGATGTCCAAACACTTACGTACCGGCAGCCGCCCAGGCATGCACGCAAAGTCTTTAATCAACAAGATTCCTCGCACGGTGCAGTGATTACGGTGCTACATCGAGTGGAAATAACTCACGTGAGCGTTTCTCTTTAATTTGCATTCCTTGCGTTCGCTCCCGACCGAGGGAAACAACCCATGGAAGGGCGTGAGAATGAAGGAAAAAACACAATCCAGCCACCAGGACCGCCCAGGAGGTAGTCGCAAAAAGACGCAAAAACGCGCCGGATGAAACGCAAAGCCCCGCAAGACCACAGGTGCTAAGACGGTGTAATCCGCGCGAGATTTTCGTTCCACGTCCCGACCGCCCAACTCCGTCGTGCTACCGATTTGAAATTAAGAAAATTACGTTAAAAACTCACTTCACCTTTCGGTGGGTTGGGCCGTACGAGGCAACACCGCGGTATTTGGTCGCCCTCCACAGCCGCATCGGTTGAGTTATTTCTTTCGCCCAACTGACGAAAAAATGAGCTTATTTATTGCCATGTGAAGTCGTTTACTGCTGGTACCAGCCAGCCCGTCCGTCCGTCCGTCGGGCGCTTTTTCCACGCCCGGCCCGGGTGGTGGTGCCGCGGTCGCATTTAATATAACCTGTGCTGAATTTATTCTCTGTTTATTCCGTCGCCCCGTCGCCGGCTGCCTTTGAATATTTTGTTGCCTCTCGTTTTTTATGTGTTTTTTTCGTTTTCTTTTCCACTTTAACAGCCAGTTGTGTCCTTTTCGGGAGGGATTTTGCTTTTGTTCTCTTTTCTATGTCATTTGCGTTTCGTTGCTCTCTGGGCTTTTGTTGCTGTTGTTGTTGTTGGTTGTTGTTGCTGTTTTGGTGCTGGTTTTATTCATTCGCGTCGTATTTTGCGTTGCTGGAGTTTTTTTTCCTTACCGTGCCCTCCTTTTGTGCCGAGCTCGACGGAAGGCCTGAACGGAAAGCCGTAATGTTCTTTCTAGGCCATTGGCTTACTGTGCCCTGCTGCATATCTCATTCAAAATTTAAATTTAATTTAATATCGCTTGAGATGTGGAAGCGATGGGGCGGGCTTTTCGGAGCCCAACGGGCTCTCTTTCTACTTTGCGTTGCTGTTGCCATCGCCCGCGCGTGGAGAATGTTCCGACTTTGATGCTTCCGTGTAAGCTTCCGGAGCTTCCTGAGCCTGGGCTTTTCCGTTCGTGATTAGCTCCGATGTCGAACTTTCTTTATCTTATTGAGTTTTTTCTTCTCCTGGCGCAATGCTTCATGCATCGATGCCCGGTAACAAGGTTAAGATGTATGCCACTGCCCGAGGGCGCTTTGCTTTGGTGACTTTGTTGATCGCTTGCACGGTCTTGATAGATGTGAAGGTTTTTGATGTTTGTGATCATGTGTTTTTTGTTTACCTGATTACATCCGAGGGAAAATGCTATGCAATTATCTAAATTTGGATAACATTTTTCGTCCCGATGGGCATCTGTTTTGATTGGTGTTTTATATTTGGGTTTTAATTCAATTTTAAAATACTTTCCTTTCTAATTTTATACATCTTTGAAAGATGTATTTTCGATTTTTCGCTCCTATTTTAGTTAATCTTATGTTTGACACATTTTATACACATATTTTAGGTCTTTTATATTATCTACCATTTCGTAGTATTATTTATATATTTATTAGACCTTCTAAGTGTAGACGACATTGAGCATCGTAAATAATTGAAAAAATATGAAAGGTCTCCTGATGTTTCAAATATGCCATTGTGAAAAGCCGTATAATAAAAAATGTAAATAAAATATTACGAAACCAACACATCTGCACGGCAAACATGTCTGTAAAACAGCTTTCGACGTAATAGAATTTAAAAGTTGAAAGCAAAGCATGGCTGTCTTTCAGTTCTGTCACGAAAACATAATACTTCTGTAGAAAACGTTACCAAACTTTGCTCCCGTCAGCACGAAATACATCTCCGCTCGCTGGAGTACTGAGCAAGTGATTATCTTTTAATCTACGTACACAAACGATGTCCTTGCGGAACGCAACTCCACAACCTCGTGAAGCGAAACTTTGCGCCGCGTGCGAAATAAATCCACCGTGCAAAAGACATAAAGCTTTCATAAAGAAGGAAATATTTGCTCCTTTAGCAGCATAAACAATGTGGCCGCTTTCGGTGCATCCTCTTCGGGAGTGAACTCTTCGCCACCGCTGGTGAGAGGTTTGCGATAGTTTCGTGCCAGTTTTCCGAACCGAGGCAATATTTCTCCACCCTGAGTTGGTTCGCGTCCAACCAACTCGTCTTAAAATGTGCCAGCGGTAAACGCACGAAAGTTATTAAGCCTTTTCCCGCTATCTCAGCCGGGCGCGAACATAAATCCGTACGGCCAAAACGCATTCCGCGCGTAATAACGCGCGTAATGGATTTTAAATCTCGCCCACCCGCTCGCTCGCTCCAAGATCGGCCGCGCGCCTGGCCTGATCACGATGCTTCCGGACGCATTTCCGCCCCGGGGACCGTCGAAAACGGTCCGCCAAGCGCCTGGGAAAAAGCACAAAAGTTGCTAAAACTCTCTCGCTCTCTCTCTCTCTCGCTCCGGTGTCGGAAAAACACCGTACGTACTCAGCTTATCATCTCGCGTCACCGTCAGAGATCGGACGGAAGAGGAAAAGTTTTATCTTCAGACCGTGTTCCACCTGGGAAGACAGGCGTTTTGGCGTTTGGCAGGGGTCGGTTGGTAAGACTGAAAACTGGCGAATTGTTTATCGAAAGTTGCGTCCATTTTGGGACGAGCGAGGTGCATAAGGGTCACCTTCGTTGCTGACGCTTGACTGATGCTAATCCTCGAGCGTGAGCGTTGCAAAATCGATTCGCAAAAGTTTCATCTTTACTGTCAATGTTGGCAGAAAAGAAGCTTGTTTTAATCTCCCTGGACCGAGTTGTTTACATTAAGTTTCGCGTAGCAAAAGCGCAAGACGAATATTGTGTGAAAAAACACATTATTTGAAAAGCGCATTCCCAGGCCACGCCGTCAGATGGCGCGGAGTG
>KZ069040.1:0-15113 GCA_002091845.1 Anopheles cracens
GTGGGGTAAAGTGAAAAGTGAAATTCGATCCCAATATCAAGCGCGGAAGCGCTGTGGAGGCGAAGAAACTGAAATTGGCAGACGAAATAGCATCATCACAATCGAAGGGCAGTAGAGAAAATGGAAGAATGGCGAATTTCTCGCCGGTAATTGGCACTAGTTACCGGTCTTCATTTGCATTCGAATGCATCAGATAAAGATAAAGATGATCAGAACTGCAGATATCAAAGACGTATCTACAAAGATGGGCCAGTACATTCGCCTTCAATATTTTTTTTCATCTACTAGCGACCAGCTTACTTCCGCTTGTTGGGATGCTACAGAAATACCTAAAATCGAGTATCTTCCATCTTTTGTGATATGCAGTACTAGATAAATTGTCGATGTAATGAAGAACAAACCTGGGAAAAAGTACATGAGGATGACACTTCATTCAATGACAAACGGTTAGATCTCGTACGATATTTAATTAATGCCCAACGATAGATGGACAAACTGTGTCGATTATGTGTTCCACAACATTCGATATCAAACTGATAGCCAATGTCCAGTTATCGCGTACATTTGTGACGTCAGTCGAGAAAGTTCCGTGTGTGTTGTTCTAGCCAAGAAGAACGTCCGGGACGTTCCCTTCGCCGCTGTTTGATTGAACACTTTGCAAAAACTAGCGGCACGGTCTTTGAACTTCGATAATTGATCCTGCCAAAGGAAGTTATTGCAACGTCAGTTAGGATCGGCCGAAGAACTCGCCCCTCGATCAATTGCGAAGCTCTGATATTCGTTAGTGCATGGCTTCTTGAAGGGAGTAACCTTTGCTTTGGCTGCTTAAGTATGACATTTCGCGGTGCATTTCGAAACGTAACGAGACTGCAGTGAGTTATTGCCCCTGTCGGAGTGTGTACAGGGTTCACTTTCTAATATGAACTCCGCCGTGGTGACGTTATTGCCAACCGATCATTACCTGTCCACTGCTCGTAAACATGTCCATTCGAGAAATCGCAATTTAATGTGAAGTTCATGGCTCGCGGGTTGCAGGATGCAGGCATTTAGCTTTCGTACCACCGATCGGCCGTCGACGAATCGTCGTTTGCATGACACATTCTTCTCCGCGTCGGCCGTAGTTCGCTGCCCTCCGTTGAGCCTCAAATCTCCGCTGTGCGTTGCCAAAGCAAAGATGATGAGCAGCGGCTCGATGAGAGGCGACCGTGCGGGTAACATCCGATCCGCGTTTGACCTTTTGGCCTCCCCATCCGTGACCGGCGACGGTTGGACGGTTGTCGAAACAAAAAGTGAAAGTCATGCATATATGATTGCAACGGAATGGACCTCCCCCTTCCCGACAGCGGATGGAATGGGTTCCAGGTAGGGGTCCTCTGCCCATGGTCAGCTATTGAGGTGTCGGGTGGGACCTTGCGTCAAACGACGGAATCCCCTGGAGCCAGTAGCACCGCCGACGTATGAAGCAATTTCTGACAGGATGGCAGGGGGTCCTCCGGTGTGCCGTAGGTGATAATTTCAGGCACACTTCAACCGTTGTGCTGTGTGTTGGGCAGATGCACAGACGAGATCTTTATAGCCAGTCACTGTAATCTATGCCCTCGCAGCAAGACGTTTCTGAAGCGGGTCTGTAGATGTAAAATCACTTACATCCTGTGGTATGAAATAACGCCCCAACACGGTCCGACGTCTATCATCTTCATTATCGGGTTTTAACGACTAATCGTAAGATCATTAAGTGAGTTCTTTTGATCTTTAATATTAATAGCGTGTTTTGTTCTCTCTCTCTTTTCTTCTCGTTACAGGTAAGCATCGATCCCCGCAGGAATGTCATCTGATGTTGCTTGTGGAGTATCAGTCAGTGGAATAAGAACCCCATATCCATCACTTTTAACTGGCAACCCTTGGAGTTTCAACGAATGTTAGCGCACACCAACATTCATCATATTATCACGAACGATCACTGGATCTCCTTATCGTAGATGCTATCTTTGCCAGTCGGTTCCAACATAAGGACCCTTTCCGGCAACCGGTTTTCATGGCACCACTATCACCAGCATCTGCACTCTTTGTGGAGGCAAAAAGAGGTTCACCTAGTTTTGCCCGCTAATGACCTGTTGTTTCCAGCAGCAATGTCAGTGGCTCAGCCTAGGGATGTTTTTCAAAACGTCCACGAAGATCTCTTTGCTCTTGGACTGGCAATGATTCCGCTTTGCAAAAAAAAAACCTGCATCAATAGAGTAAGCAGTAAAATAGTGACTTTATTCGACATTGACGTGGGCATTTCGCTCATCCGACCAATGATTTGTTTCCTTCTCGTTAATGCACTTTCTCGAAGAGGTCCGTGACCCCACGTGTGCTTGCAGGCAGCCCGGCTCGTCGTCCGGTTTGCGAACACTTTCGGTTTTTAATCTTCCGCTGCTGGCACACAGTCGTCGTCGTCCGTCTGTTGTCGGCTTATCGTCCAGTGGCCGCGGCTCCCATCTAATGTTCGTCCATCGTGCGGGAACCCGCGCAATTGCTTGAATTGGCGAGATATCATTTTGATTATTTATATGCGTATGGGGGTTTTCTATGAAACTTTCTAAAAAGGATGATAGATAAAAACAGAGGAAAAAAGAAGCAGTGGAAAAACAGAGAACCGAAGAGATAAGGTTTTTCTGGCACAGCTTCCATAGGCCCTGAGTTTATAAAAAAAAAGTTTTTTTGCCAACTGTTATAACGTGTGTTGATGTACTGTTGGTTATCGATCAAGTCATCAGTGCCAAGTAGCTGATTGCCCACAACATCTTCAGAAGATGTCGTGTTAATTGTGTTCACATCGTTTACACAACAAAGAAACTTCCACTTCCGTGTCTCCGCGTGCGCCACACGAAACAAAACATCTGCAATCAGCTGTCAGCACGACCTTTCTTGTAGAAATAAATCAGATCACGGACGCGCTCAACGTGCTGTTAGACCACGGTCCTTCCCCTCCGTTCGAAGGAAGTCTCACCACTGTCCTCTGCAAATGACTTACTGCGGAACCTGCTTGTGACTAATGGCAGGTCGATTCCGGTTTCCTTCCTCTACCGGAAGCCGGTTTCAACTCGCCCGTTTTTCCCGGCCCGCACGCACATTTTCACCCTCTCGTAATATGGTCGCCACATCGATCGCGGCAACCGGTTTCCGCCCGGTATGTCTTCACTGTGCGAAGAAAGTGTGAGTGGTCGTGTAGAGAAGTGAAATTGTTTTAAAATGTAAACCGATGGACCGACCCTACCCGACGCGTTCGTTCTGTTTGATGCACAGGTGGTGATGGTGGTGTGTCTAGGAACGGTGAAGAGCTTTGGAACAGGTTCTGTAACCAGAGTTTTGCTTTCGTTCCGGCAAACGAGACCAGTTGTGGGATGGTGGAAAATAGTTGAAACTGATTCGCTACTCGTCTTACTGCGGCCGCTGCTTCTCTGTCTGACATCCGCCACCGCTGGGGGAAGTGTTTGGGTTTTGCAAACCTACCTTGATTTTCCCGATTTGACGAGCCTCTAGCAGTGTTTGCTCCAGTTTCCAGTTCCACTAGCTACACACCACCAGCTCGGTACTCCGTCTGCCACAGCACAGCAACTAGTGCGCTCGGTTGAAGATGTAGCTGGCTCTCTAGTTCGCCAGTTATCATCGAGCTGTGAGTAAAGATTGATCTTCACCCGGAGGTTGTGTTGCGTTCTTGTGGTAGTGTGTAGTGTCCCGCTGATGTAGGAGAGTGATCTTAAGTGAGGGTGGTGCAGAACAACACTTGCTGAAGGATGATGGATTTTGCATGCATCACCACGGTGTGGCGACCATGTGTGGAATTTCTGGACTTAGGTAGGCAAACGATACAAAGTTCTTCCCGCGTTACAAGAGCTGCTTGCTTTTCGTAACAAAATAGTTCAAATACAACACCATGAAAGTCCATGTGCCAGTTTCGAAATTAGTCGTCCTGTTTAAATGATGCAAAGAAAGACACTGGAAGTGTGCTGCCAGAAACAGGCTGCCATCAAATCAAACCAAAATGGAACTAATAGAATCCATGAAATTGAGCTATTTCTCAGTTTTGAATCAGGAACGCCTCGAACCGTGCTTTTCGCAAATTGTTGCCAGTGCATTGGCACAAACGAGAAACTGGGTCGTTCTGTCAAAAGCAAACCGTCCGGCTAAAAGGAAATGAAATTACCGCTGTTGCATTGAAACTAGAACGCGGTGGTTAATTTTCTTGTTACTTTCGATTGCGCGGTAACGGGGTTGGATGGATTATACGCGGACGGACGTAATGTAGAGCCGAATGTACGTGGAAACGAAAATCGAATGTTGCGAGGTTAGCTGCACAGGCTGCTTTGTCGAGGCTGGATGTGGAAATAATAATCCATAAACCTTGCCTGGAATATTCTCTTCACGCATGCTCCTTGTAGCGGGAATGTACGATCCAACGAAAGAATAAAACAGGAATAAATCCACAAGTCAACACTCATCTTCTTCAGCTCCGACGATCAACGGATGTGGCCAAGGAAGTTCCCGCCTCGCTTTGCGGATCGAAATCGATTTGTCGATCGAAAAACTTGCTGCTCGCTGAAGGGGTGTGCGTGCTTTCAACCCCAGCGGACACGAATTATGTTCCGACGCAGGAGCAAAAAACGGCTGTTCCTACTAAAGAAGACGACCCCGTGTATACAACAACAACAACAAAAACGCTTTGTCGATCAACTCGATCAAACGCAATGCTCGCACATTTTGTAATTCATTTCATCAGCGCTGAATGAAGCCCAATTTTGTGCGCATGTTACGTGTGTGCTTCCTTCTTCGATCGCTCGAGGCGCAAGCTAGACAAAGGTCAGTCGTGGAGAAGATTTTCCTAAAGGGTTGCTGCTTCGCAGATGGTTTCCTCTCCGCAACGGCGTCGCGCCGGTCGTCTGGCCGCCGGAGCCGCTAATGCGCGTGTTAGCGAAAGTGAACACCCCGTCGAAGATGAGAAAACCCTTTTCGGCAGCGGCGAGGAACGGACACCGCAACGGAAAAAGGTCAAAAATCGAAAGGGGCTCCTCGATGTTGTATTTGGACCCCGACCAGTGATGCCCGGGCCCAAGGTTGAGAGCAGAAGATGTTCGCCGGCCTATGAAGCCCTTTGAGGAAAGATTTATGTGGCTCATTTTTTCGTATTTGTAAGAAGGTTTTCTCACCGGCTTGTGCAGCCTGGTGCCTTTGTGCGTGCCATGGTTATCTAATGGCTTTCCTCACGCATTTGCAATGAGTTTGTTTCCGAATAGGTCATGTGGATGGCGGCGATGGTGTCGGCGTTCCACATGAAGACGTTTGCTGTTAATTTTTCACATTGTTATGTTCCACATGAATTTGTTGTTTGCTTCAGGCTAAAATGTGGTTTATAAAGGCATTTATGAAGAACACAATTACAATTCGAAATAGAATACACTATAACATTCCAAAGATATAACCCAAAGAAACTGTTATGTTTGGAAGACTTTCGTTTTGGGGAATTATACTTACTACGCAAGAATTGAAAAAAGACACTTCTCTGCAATAATGGCCACAATAATGGGGCTTGTATGTGTACCATGTGTTCTCTAGTGCAATTTCTTTGATTCGTTTTGAATCTCGCACTGTAAACACGTCCCAAACGAGCTGCCAGTAACGTGAGAAAAATGATAAGCTAGACAACGTACCGAAATGTGTATCGTGTGAAGAAAACGAATTTGAAAAAAAAGAAACTGGTTATAGGAAAATAAAATGTAGATCTTTGATTTGTATAACCACAAGGACATCTGTAATTGCCGAACTCCTCTGAAGCCTGATAATACCACCAACACTAAGTCGTGTAATGTAATCGTTTGAAGGCTTGCTTGCTTGCTTGCTTGCTAATTTCCGGAACGGCCTTCCCTTCCCACCAGTTCCACTCTGTACGATCAGTGGAAACGCGATCGGCAATGTGGTCTGGTCCACTGCAATGCACACCGATTGCAAAGCGATATTGAGCAATTTCGATAATTATATGTTTGGGGTGGGTAGCAGCAAAAAAAACCATTCGCGTTCGCCTTCTCTGCAAATCATTACCAGTGTGTACTACACCTTCCTTCTCTTGCTATCAACCGTGCGCCGGTCGCTCCCGGAATCGAGACACTAGCGGCATGAAAAACGCAAGTGGTTGGAAGGATGGCCAGGAAACGGACGGTTCCGTGCATCGTTTGTACACACAAATGCTCGGAGCAAGAAGGAAGCGCGTACGCGTCGACGCTAATGATAAGGCGCCATAATTGTAATTGCTCCAAAACGGAGCGCCATCCGCTCACCTACCTAGCGCTGTGAGAGTTGCGGACTTAAATGGGCTGAGGCGGACGCGTAATGAAATGGCGCACAGTGGCAGAGAAAAGCAGTAGCGGGTTCCAAGCGTTTCTCCGTAGAATCTGCCTTACTCTAGCGCACTTCAAACATCTGTCCTTTTGACTTTCTTCCACTGGTTGTTATTTGCTCGCGCTGCTCAGTAGTAGCAAAGCATGGCCTAACACTCACGTGAACCGGTGAAGAAGCAGTGAAGGTGGCCGAAGGCAGCAGAAGGCAACCTTTTCCCTTCAATCACTTTCACTTGCTGCCCGTGCTGCCCGTGTCTAAGCATGTGCTCCACTTTGGCTGCCTCGAAATGGTTCCATCGGGCGGAAGGTATGATTTAGACTTTCGATTTCAAGACTAACCTGTAATGGATGACCCGGCTTTCTTACCTTTTGATCTAATTTGTGTGTGTGCATTATAACTCGTACGTGAGTTATTTTGAAAGCAAACTATCGCCATAGTGTTCTACACGGTGTACGATCCGTAATATTTGAGTATTTCACGACTGTATTCCAAACTTTTAGTTTATTCTTTAGTTTTGTACGCGTGCTGTGAGTCAAAAGTGTCAGATGCAAATGCGGTCATGCATGTCGAGACCTACCGAGCAAATACATCTACGACAACAAGCTATCTCCCGTATGTGATGTGTCCGTATGAAGTCATTGTGAGTCATGGCAAACGATTACGTTTTTTTCGTGTTGTTTATGCATTCATTTGTTTATTTGCTGTTGTTCTTTCGGAGTTAAACATTTGCATAATGTGTAAATCTACAACAAGCTAGAGGCGTGTCTGGCTTACGCTTGTTGCGGTTGGTTTTGCCGCCGCTTCGCCTGGTGCGCAGAATTATTAAGTCAAAAGGTTAATGACAGACATCGTGTGACAAACTACTTCGCACAAGTCAAGGCGTCCAGCAAGATAGCAGAAGAAGCAAAAAGTAGCCGTTGACTCATGCTGTGTGTGACGGCTGGTGCGGTAGTCCTCAGCGGTCACGACTGAATGCCATTTCGAAAAGGAGTTCCGAACTTGAATTACCACTCGTTTGGAATCCCTTTGCCCATGGTCAACTGAATTGGAATGCGCCAATCGAGTTCGGGCAACGCTGAGGAACACCTGAGCAGAAACCCACCTGCTCGTCTGTGCATTAGTGTCCGTTCAGTATCTGTTGTGATGTAATAGGTTAGGTGTACTAGTTCGCTACGCTTTCTGGATGTGGTGCTGCTGCTCTGGACCCATCAAGACTGGGAAACGATCACTAATGACAACATCTCCTGCACCACGTATCCGTGGTACCGGTGGTACCTAAAGAGCAAGCTAACCTTTCGTGTGAAACATTATTGGCTATTGCTTATTGGGCATTGTTTGGTCGTCGATCTTACCACTACTACAACCCGCCGAAGTGTGTCGTCCCGGCGAAGCGTGCCCGAGCGCAACGCATGAACCTTGACAGGTTGACAAAGTGAGTGCGCGTGCATTCCAAATTCCGTCCATCATAGGCAGGCGACCGGGTGCTTTATTCGGGTCGTGCCTGAGCGGGACGGTGTTGTGATCTGGTCTGTCTGTCTGTCTGGGGTTACGTCAAGTTATGGACCAGCGAAGGTTATTTGATTTTGAGAAAGGTGTCTGAACTGAGCAAGTCCGCGGCGCTTGAGCACTGGTACTGGTACTCCGGGAGTTACACCGGGGCCACCGGGGCGAGGATTGGCTGAGATTTCTTGCAGTGCGGTACTTGCAACGGTGATTGAACCAACTAGGAGCCATGTTTGGTTCGTCTAAGCGTAGACGCAGTCATGCTCTCACACACTCACCTGACGTTTCAACATCCCTTCTTAAACCGCGCACGGATGGATGTGTGTGCAGGCCGCCGATCTGACTGGACAGGTTGGTCACGCACCTGAGCTATGTCGCGAATGTCGCGCGCACCAGCTCCGTCCGCTTATGATTCGAAGACAAGGGCAGGGCAAAATATGAATGCTCTTGAAGCCTGCGTTCACTAGGAAAGTGATTAACGCATTCCGCGCAGATCTCATGTGTATGTGTGCGTCTGTTTGGGAGAGTGGTGTTGGTGTGGTGTCGATTACATAAGCGTGCAGGGTTAATTGCGCATCGAATTGCGGTAATGCGCGGCAATTCTAGTCGAAGTCGGGCGAGCGACTTTTGTTTCACGTCGTGCGTCGAACCGTTTAGCCCCGTTTCGCGTCTGGTGCGTACGATGGCCGGAGTCGCGCGATCGTGGATGCTGGATTATACAGTCGTTGATCTTCGGGGTGGTGTGTTGAAGTTTTGCGAGTGCCGTTGAATGGCCTTTTTGCAGGAGACCGGAGCACAGCTTTCAAACCTAAACCTGTTGCGTCGTACTGGCGAGAGATCTTACGGAAAGACAGCTTACAACCGTGTTTGATGTTCTGAATTTATTAATTTAGTATTTGATCTGAAATCTTCTAGATGCGCTTCCGCCATCAAAAGTCGCGTGAAACCAAGCATGCACAAAGATTACCAAGTGAGACGGGAAACACCACTAAATCCGTCAGAAGCGATCATAAAGCATAAACGGCGAGTCTATGTTTTCCTTATTACACCTCGACATTGAGATCGACGTCATTCGTAGAGTTAATAGCACGAGGAAAAAGATGAGAATTCGTAGCCATCCGGCTGTAGAGAACTGTTTTTTCAATAGGAACAATCAGTTTTTTCGGACCTCAGGTCCGACGTTCTTACTCTCCCACCGCTAAAACCCAAGCTAACCCACCGTATTGGATCACAATAAGATCACCTCGGATCGGAAAGGTGACCGGTCGCTTTAGAACGGTATGTCCGGTCATATAAAATGGCCATCGGGAGAGGAAGGGCTCCAATTCAATCTACTCCAGATCCGTCCATAATTTGATCGATATTTGTCGGGTCAGTAGATTCGCCACCTCGCCACCCCCGGATGGTGGATTCCCTATTCGTAGCCCACGGTCATACGTCAATTCGCAGGAGAGGAATTGCTTTATTAGAAACCATCGCAAAAGACATCCTGTGTTAAATCCAAGTCACGAACTGGGCCTTAAAATTGGCAGTGATAATAAAAACGATCTACCTCGGGCCGGACGCTTAAGGTCGCCTCGCTTCACTTCTTAAGGTAAACAACACGAGGTCAGGGAACAGGTTTTTAGGTCATCGATGGCTTGCTCTAATATAACGCTCACTTGGCCGAGCGCAGATTTAGAACCGGCGCGTCCAGGAAAGGAATAGATTAAACTGCCTCACCACGCCGACTGCCGCCACGGTGCCGCGAGTTCCGTCAGGTGCGCGCTGGCGAAGCCGCTGTTGTTGCCCGCTCCTATCAGCTATTTGCCAACTATTCTTTGGCGCGCCTAAAGTTGCGCGTAAAAAAGGAACCATTAAAGCCACACGGCGGCGGCACTATCAAACGCGCCTCGTATGTGTACCGGCGAGATCTCCCCATGGAATGGATGGGCGCTTTGCGATGCGCGAATGCGTGGCATGGTTTGCAATTAAAAAACAATTATAGAAGGCACCGCGCACCATCCACCTAACGGCCGGGGATGGGAGATCCGTTTTCGGGCCACGGAAGTTTTGATTAGAGAAAGATGAGTTTTTGGGATTTTCTTGTGATAAAACGAAAACGTGGTTACGAATTTCTTGGGCTCGAAAACGATCCCTTGACGGGGCCGCCGAAGCACTTAATGACTAAATTCCACCATTTACTCTCCAACTCGGCGTGTCTGGTCTGGTGGTGTGCTGTGCAGCCACCTGCAATCGGCGTACGAATGCCGCAACGGTGCGCACATTGCAATTACTTACTTCGCCACGGCACGAACACCCGGGCATGTTCTTGTCTCACGAAGGGCTGGCTGGCCGTGGTGGCGGCACTACCCGCGCAGGAAAAAAGCGTGAGAATTTAATTTTTCTTCATCCGTTCTCCAAACCCGCTTCCCAACACACACGGCGAGTATCGCACTGGAATGTTGGATTGAACGATTTCACTCCCCTTTCTGGTGAAGAGTCTGCGCGAGCGCCTGTGAGAGCTTAGCTCTCATCGTTCGCGATGGAGAAGTCCTCACGTACCGAGAGGTTAAGCAAGAGTCGATGAAGGTGACGTTGGAAGGAGTGTGCAGGGTTTGCTTCCAGGGGAAAAGGATCTGGTACGACTTGGACGGTGCGTATCCCCGTGACCTGCGCTGAAGATAGGCGCTTTGGAGGCGCTCCAAGACTGACTCCTCTCGGGAATGTCTGTTCCATTTTACACCAATCGTGCAGCGATAATTGAATCACGTACGATCGACAAAAAAAAACAACCAAACCCAACGATCTCTCAATGGTGGCTTCGAGGAGGGCTTCGAAGTAACTGCTGCAGATACGTACGACTACGTCTTTCGCCGCCGAAATAGAAGCTCCCAAGTGATGGTCTGAACGAGCGGGTGATGTTGTGGAGTGCACAAACTCCAATCGGACGAGCATCTTGTGTGGGTCAAAGTTGCTACAATGTTGCCTGGGAGCCAGGGCCACCGCGCTGGAATGGAATGATGAGTACGTGTTCCGGGTGAGAACCACGGGAATACTCCGTATCGAATCCACTGAACACGCTGGATGCTACAAAGACGTTCCGGACCCGTGCAAGACCCTCCTGAAGAACAACGAATCGCGGTACGGTTGTTGTGGCGCCGCTTGAATTATATGCTCAACAACCCAGGGCCCGGATTGCGTGATGCGTTTTCTTTCTGCCGGATTGAAACGCTCCTAATGCGCGACTTTTTGCGATCCGAAAAGCGGTCGGTAGTGGCTTTCTTAATCACCGAATCGTGAGACGTTAGGATCTCACGGCTTCTTGACGTTCCTAGTGGCCGGCTCCTAACAGAGACATCTCGCCGAAAAGGTGAACGACAACCGCAACCCGGTCGGCTGCTACGCTTTTCTGATCATCTTTATCTTTATCTGATGCATTCGAATGCAAATGAAGACCGGTAACTAGTGCCAATTACCGGCGAGAAATTCGCCATTCTTCCATTTTCTCTACTGCCCTTCGATTGTGATGATGCTATTTCGCCTGCCAATTTCAGTTTCTTCGCCTCCACAGCGCTTCCGCGCTTGATATTGGGATCGAATTTCACTTTTCACTTTACCCCACACCGGACAGGAAGTTGCCTCGGTCGCTGTCGCTCGCCAACATCGGATCGCAAGCGAACCACACTCATAAACGGAGAATGGATTCCCGTTTTCCACTTAGAGCACCACCAGTTCGCAGTTCCCATCAAACGCTTTTCCGTCAAATAAGTCACGAACGTCACGAACGGTGCCGCGCGCGATACACATCTGGGGCCATTCTTGTTGGCCAGAGCGAAAAATAAAGAGATTGGTGAAAAGCGAGAGCGCGCAAAAAAAACCACCAACAAAATTTGAATGGACGACCCAAACAGCGAGCGACCATTTCACGCCCGCCCATCCGGTTTCCGGTGGGGGTTGCCGGGGAGGAGGCACAATTTCAATTAGAGAAAAAGTGGCGAACAAAACAAAAAAAAACAACACCAAATACAAAGCTAATCTAATTGTGCCAGTTTTTATTTTCCATCCATCGAATTGTTTCGAACGAATAATGAGTGCATTTTCCACTGTTTTGGGGAGAAAAGGCGAAAACAGAGGGAGTGGTGATGGTTATTGTTTCGTGGGACTGCAGGCAGCGTGGTGATGGGGTGGCAAATGAATGGAATGTGTCTGTAACAATTTGTCACTGAGTAAAAGCATCCTATGGCACAACATGGATGAGGTTGGAAAGTGTTCTATATTTCCATTCGCAAGTTTCCCTTTGCTTTTATTGCTTATTGGTACTTTGAAATATGAATAATACATTCAGATTACCATTTGTACTGTGATTAATGAATTGTTTTGCTTGTTAAATCTTTATGCTAGTTGATGACACATATTTTTAGAATATGATTTAAGACGTTTTTTAGTCAAGCTTTTCTCCGTTTGGAAACAGCTTTAAATTTAAAAAAAGACTGCTAAAATTAAAAACAGCTTCACGTTTAATTGCTTAACGACTTAAGGCGATAATTAGCAATGGCTGGTACGTACAAAAGCCTCTGAAAAGAAAACGAAACATATAGCTTTGTCCAGTACAAACAACCAAACGTGGGCAAATGATGCACCATTTGCTTTCGCTCTTTCCAGCGAAGGAAAACACCCGTCCCTTAATGCTTCTTTTCAACATGTTTTTTTGTCACGCCGCGGCGCTTTGCGGTTGTTGCTGCGATTATTATGCAAATGTGGCCCTTCTTTTCCGCACACGTTGACGGTGTGTCCTACACGAAGAACGGACAAAAAGTTGTCGGCTCATCGACACAAAACTCCTGTATTCATCATGCACAAAGGCATCGTATAAAGCGAGTTTCGAACGTAATAAGAGAGATTCCTTTGATTCGCGCTTATCACGATGAACAGTTTCCTATTTATCTGAACTTTACTGCACCCCATATGAATGGCGATCGTTTACCGGCGGTCGTGTTGTTGTACAGCGCCACCAGGATGCACTGTGCGACTATACAAAGCACGAGAGAGAGTGGTGTTTTGTTCATTCCCTGCTGTCGAAACGACTGATGAACTGAACATGAGAACACGTCTCCAGTTGCACACCTCACAGTAGTTCATATGACTTCGTTAATGGACATAGATCGAGGGGTGAAGAAATCCTATTTCGTTCCAAAAAGAAGACCACAAAAGAGTCTTTCCAAAAGCAGGTTAAAGGTGGGAAGTTCTGTGCGTTACTCTGATATCAGATTACGTCCATTGAACAAGCATTACGTACCCATCATTACAAGGTCTAGAAAGACGATCGAAACGAAACGCCAGACCCCGATGGAAGTATCCGTTTCGTAGGGATCACGCTGGTGACTTCATGACGGATCGCCCTCAAGTACGTACACCATCTCGAGTTCCATCGCAAACAGTAGCTTCACTTACAGCCGGATCAGTTACTGAACGCACTGGCTTCAGGGCATTGAGAGTACATGTGGTGTTTCACACTCGAATTCCTACACGATTTTGAGTTCAAAATGATATTTTTGGTGGAAATCTAGACGCGTGTTCAACATCCAAACGATTAACAACCAGCTGCTGATCATGTCAAGTGGCATACTTTCGACGGTCATCTGGCATTCCGTGAGGTCTGTTTTAGCATCTCCTATCAAGCTGATCGCATCACATCCACGAAACGGTACGCGGTTGTTAGCCCATAAGACAAATGTAAAACACTGCCAAGATAATCATTGTATCGCTTACACACGCTTTTAATACATTCCACGTTATTAAGGCGCGGAAGAAGCCCACCAATCTTCAGAAGGTTGTACCACCCAAGGCTGCCTACAGTTTGTCCCAAAATCGCGATCACATCTGTAACCCACACCGCACTGCGCTTTCCAAAGCGTATCAAGCTGATGGATATGTTTCGTTTTTAATAAAGCAAAACTATCACGACATCGTAACATAAGCTCGTTCTCCACGCTCCCGCTCACCGTCCATCGGCTGTTACCGATAAGGCTTCAAAAGGCAACAACAGATTATGGCATCGGTCTAGGATGGAATTGCTTAAGGACCAGCGAATTCACCGCAGCTACCTTACAAACGTCGACCTTCAAAACGACAGCGCTAGGTCGGCCCATTACAACTTGTCGAGGTGATGTCGAGAGGATTTGTGCAGCGTTCCGTAGCCAATTAAAGCTGCCCGGTGATGAGCGTTCAGTATCGTTTGCCACAAATATTTCTCCGTCGACATACATTGTGGGGGAGAGCACACTTAAAGAGCTGCTGGCAGAAACGTAACGAAAGTTCATTAATAACTTTAAATGGATTTCTTCCAGCACGTGCCTCTGATTGAACGAGAGGAGTATTTATGCAAATGTTTGCGCTGTAGATGGATTTTACAGTGGAACAAATATATCAACAGCTTAAAAGCATTGTTTATGGTCCATGTAAACTAGGCACTGATTCTTTTGCTGTAAATTAATTATCTTAAGTACAGTGATTTATTGGAAAAGTGTATATTAATGACGAGTTTTTGGCCATCACGAGCGAATTGTAATTTCGATGTCATTCACAATATTTTTGAAAATAATAAAAATACTTCAGAAAGATCAAAATCAAACACTTGAAGCATCCCAGAAGCAACTGGATTATATACTATATAAATAATCATTACTTCCAATTATATGCCTACCCACCGAGATTACTCTGTTAACCGTACACTATCTTTTTCATTTCACAAGAAATCTATTCTCTTCCCTATGTTACCTCGGTAGCATCAGTGACCCGGATTTGAAAGCACCATTTCCTTTTCACGTTCAACACAAATCTTTAACGAGCAGTTCTACTCGTTGCCATGATCGCGATGTTATAAAATTCGTTCCAATCGGCATTTGTGTCAGTCAGCACGCTGCTCACAATAGCAGCGCCGTTGCCTCTATACACCGAAAATCATGTCGTATTTGCACGGTGCGACCTATGAGCCAAACAGAAATGGCAAACATCTCGCAAACACGGGATGCACCGGGACCAGCAAAGATCTCAATTTGAAATTCACTCGGCCGAATGGTTATGGGGCCGGTTCATTCCTTTGGTGCTGCTTTTTAACATGACATTAAGATGTTGATGAAGACGCCAGCTCCGAAGCGGGAGAGGAGGCTGAGAATCAGGGACTCCGGGTTCTCCGTGGTAAAATCTGAAACCGTGATCAGCAACCGGCGTGACAACGAAATATTCAGACTTTT
>KZ069040.1:17512-40409 GCA_002091845.1 Anopheles cracens
TCTTGTTCGCCAAGATAAACCCGTAGGCATTTGAGGACATCATTTGCACGACGATGCAGGCGGAGGGAATTCAATGAAAGTGCACTCGCCATTTGCAGCAGAATGGTGCGAACCAGCAGCAATGCAATTCACATTTAGGTTGTACATTTTTGAAAGCGGATCACTTTCAAATATAAATATTCACCTTTATTTCAATCAAAATAGTAATTCTGAATAATATAATGTGAATGATCCAGAGTTAGAAAACTTGACGGAAAGATTGTTCGAAAATTTTCCCCTTATTTCAACTCTATTACGGTCTATAAACGCATAAAAAAATGTCGTAGTTATGCGTGAAATTTAACAACAATCAACAGATTGTGGCACGAAAATGAAAATCCCTCCATTCGTCCACTCCGAGCGGAATGCTTCAAAACATCCATAATTAAATTGTGCCTGTTGGAGGCCCTACGAACAATCGGTCGCGGATTTTTCTTTTTTCCCTTCACCGTGTCGCATAGTTGGTTTGCTGGAAGCGGGATGTGATGAAACTCGATGCCTTCATCACCCTCGTGTTGCGCGCTGCAAATTTATTGCACCACGGAGAGAAGGAACTAACGAACGCGTTTTATTTTTTTGGAAATTGCAAATTCATCGCCCAACTGGCCTTCCTTTCTTGCAGCCGAAAAGGGTGGTGGGTGGTGTAGTAAATTGGCGACAGTTTAACATCAGCTCTCTCTCTCTCTCCCCCCGTGCGCATCGCACACACCGATTGGCCGATTGGTGGTGACGAAATAGAAAATTAAATGCCTGTGTTTTGCTAGCCCACAGCCCATTCCGTCGAGCTGGACACAATGTTGTTGGTTCAGTGGAAACGTGCCGGATCAATGGCGAAACGAAAACGTGAAAATTAATTTCAATCGGTTGGAATGTTTATCTTCCAGTTTCCGTGTAAATACGTAAACGAAACAAATTGCAAACCAATATATTGCTTTTAGGAAAATTTAGAAAATAATAACAAATGGCTGGAGACGAACAACACCGAAACACTGAGAATTCAATAGATAAAACTGAAATAAATTGCAAGCAAAATGATGCAAATTTTACGCTAAATAGCTTGGCCAAACCTTCGACAATCCTACACCAACTTTCGTATGTTGTTTTTTATCCAATCGTCACCATAGCCAAACTTCCATCCTTTGATATTCTAATGAAGTTTTCATAAACCAGCTGAGGCTACAGGTTTTTTTGAAATGGCGTTAGCGGGGCTTGTTTGTTAGCCGCCTGATGATCTGGCCAGACGCTTTCTCTTATTCACATTCAATCTGCAGACCCATCTGAATGTATACGGGTTTGAAACAATACCGATGCCGGTTTCAAAACAATTTCACTGATGTTTTTTTTCCGTTGGTTTCATAGAGCACCTGCAGCAAAATGAGGATGAAGGGAAAAAACTACTTTAAAGCAGTTAAAAGTAGTTCGCAGAAATAAAATCACAAGTCATGCCGTTGATTGTCATGACCCTGAAATGCTGAACGCATCGACACCAAGAAGGATGCACTCGTAGCATTGGTCCGGTACGGGTAATTTCAATCAAAATAGTAATTCTGAATAATATAATGTGAATGATCCAGAGTTAGAAAACTTGACGGAAAGATTGTTCGAAACTTTTCCCCTTATTTCAACTCTATTACGGTCTATAAACGCATACAAAAATGTCGTAGTTATGCGTGAAATTTAACAACAATCAACAGATTGTGGCACGAAAATGAAAATCCCTCCATTCGTCCACTCTCTCAAATAATTTCGAAACACACTTGCCACTTGTCAAAGCAACCTTTCGCCGGATGATCTTCGGTCAGATGCGAGAAGATTTCCACTCGGCCGCGCACGGCTGTCCAATCTCTCCTCTTCACTTTCACCGCTAATAAAACATGCGTATTTAAGCGATTACTACTTCCCCATAATTATGCTGAACAGAGTGAAGCCCCCGTTCGAAGCCCCGTCCATATGTTATGTTACCGGTTTGTTCTGTGGCGGTTTTCATTCACTTTCAACTTTATCATCCAACGCAACCCGGCGCCAACTTTCCATCGATGTTCAAATGAGAGAGTGACGAAAAAAAAACAACATCGCCATATGACCATTAAGAAAGAGGTAGCTTGCGAGGTAAAAAAGGCATACCACCACGATCGATCGCGGAGTCATTCGATCGGAAAAGTTCACTACAATTAAGCCGTTGGCCGGGCGGCGACGTCGGTCGGTTTCTGTGTGAGCCCCCGCCGCTGAAGAAGCAGCCTGCTGTTGTTGTTATTGTTGCGCAGCATTCGGGCGCGCGTGTGTGTGTAATTTCACTGGCGATTTAATTTCGGACCCGCGCCTCCTGTCCCCGTCAGCGCCACGGAACTTACCTGAAAGCGAGAAGAGAAGAAGAGAAAGACATCCGTATGGTTAGTAATGGAGTCGTCATTATTAGGGAAAATTGCTTAAAAAGCTGCCCGCATCGGAAAGAAGCCTCGCCCTGCGCGCGTTGGACGGCAGCATCTCCAAAGTTCGTTGAGTGTTGAGTTTTATTACCCTTTTGCCATCGAACACGTTCGAACTCATCCGCGTTTGACTAATTAGGTTTGAAAGCACAGAAAGCTACCGAAGCAGGGCGGACACCGCCCGGACGGACGGTTTTAATGCAACATGAAAAGATAGTGCTGCGGCAGGCGCGGGGCTATTGCATTGCAGATGATAACCAAAATGGCAGGGCTTTACATCACGTTTAACGCGATTCCCACCGGCCCCCGGGGCTATCGGTTGCGGAAGCAACCTGCGCCTGGTAGGCAAGCCGACACTCTTATCGTCATAAAAAAAGAGATAACCTAGAGAAAGCAACGCACACGGGCAGCGAGTGAGCCAAAGTGCGACAGTAGAGCAGATTGCTGCAGCGTGACGTTAATGTTATAAAAAGTATTTTTTGATACAAAATGACCCCAAGGCGGTGGCGATGATCGTGCATTGCAGGAAGTAATGGGAACGAACCAAGATCGCTTCATTATCATGATGGGTAGAGAGCACACGATACGACTTATGCAAAAAACAACTTCCAAAAAAGATCTCATCATGTTTTTCTGCACACGACGAAGTACAGATATGGCGAATGATTTTTCAACATTTTCAGATTTACAACGGCTCCTAGCTGCTACGTCCAGGAATGTCAACCGGTATAATATACGTTGCTGACCTCATGACGAAGCTCATGGATGGACGAATTAACAACATCCAAAAAGCACCTCTCCCAACGGAACATAAAATTCGCCCTCATCTCCCGAGTTCGTGTGCAATAATTGTATGCCTAGCAATTATATTCATTACATTTCCAGCCCGTAAGTTTTTCTCTTTGCGCACCGCGCTCCCGGGTCGAATAAAGTCGAGTTACGTAAAGTTGAGCTGTAGTACGGTGTTAGCGCTGTGTCGTGCGCCATTTAACCGCGCTCCCGGGTCGAATAAAGTCGAGTTACGTAAAGTTGAGCTGTAGTACGGTGTTAGCGCTGTGTCGTGCGCCATTTGCAGCACCGTGAACGTGATGTGAAGCAGTGAGCAGCAGAGGCAAGCCGTAAAATGCCACCAGCACCACCCGTCACAATCTGGAAAGCAGGAACGACGACGGTGAAGGTTTCGCGAAAAAATGGAGATGACGTTACGACGTTACACAGAAGGGGGGCAAGAAACGGAAAAAACAACAGTGCAGTGCGTTCGCGTCGCCGATTGGGACAGTTTTTAATTTACGATCCCGAAAAAGTTCAACCCATTGCACCGCTGACAAGTCAGCCTGACAGCATGTCCAGTGCTTTCGCATCGGATTTTACATAGTCGTTAAGTTGTCCTCGGTGAGGATTGAAATGCGGA
Organism: Anopheles cracens; assembly: GCA_002091845.1. NCBI lineage: Eukaryota > Metazoa > Arthropoda > Insecta > Diptera > Culicidae > Anopheles > Anopheles cracens. The sequence goes on from KZ069040.1 coordinate 21,389, forward strand.
TCGCATCATCAGCATTATCATGGAGGTAGTGGCACGAACGAACGATCCATAGCGCTTACACGGGGAGAGAGAAATTTACAGAAAGCCCAACCCATGCGTATGAACGGAACTACTTCCCAGTTCCTTTGGAAAAGTTACATCCGACGTAAAGGGGCGCACACAGTTCACCATCATCATTTATCGTCGTGTCACACTCGTGACATTTGGACAGTTTGTTTTGCTTCCTGTCAGTGTCCGCTCACGGAACTCTCTCTCTCCCTTCAAACAACAAAATTCGCTCGGTTAAGGGCAGTTCGATCCAATTCGTTTCGTTCGTGTTGCGCCTTTCCGGCTGACACGGGAGGAGCGTGTTGTGATTTCGTTTACATTTCTCACTGTGCATCATGTGTGGACACACAGGCGGCACTGAGACTGTGTGTGGTGGTGTGTTGCTTTATTGAATTTCCTCACCCGTATGCGATTGTATACCAAACACATTCGAATTAGATGACACCAATCCGACAATTGTGAGGCGTGAGCTTGTGTGGTGAAAAATGGAGCATCGAGTGTGGTCGAAAAATCGATCGATACTATTGCGGAATCAGAACCACGAACAAGAATTAGATTAAAAAATAATATGTTACTATTTTATATGATTTTTTTATCATTTTTGACCCATCTTTTTGATTAAAATATTTCAACGTCCATTATTACAATTTATCTGTGAACAATTCAGAAGACGAAAATGAACGATGAGCGAAAAATGGAAAATGAAAATGTAACAATGTTCAACTACATAACATAACATTTGCCATGGTTTGATGTGTTAAAGTGTTAAATGTTTATATTTTCAAAATTAAATGAAATTTTGGGTCCCCTTTCTTTCGATCTCTTAAGGGGCCATGAAAGTGGGCATGGTTTTAAAACTAATACTTTACAAAATACCCATCAAACATTGCTAAATAAAAAATAAAACACACATTTCCTCTCCATTTTTTCGCTCTTCAGAAGTGAACACAATTGAATTTGTCTCATCAAATTTGAAAGCAAACAACGTATTCCCTATTTCGAGGGGTGTTCTGTTCACCACATCGACGACTTACAGCTGCATGCCGCATTCAGAACTCCGAAAAATGAAAAACACACATCCGACAGCTCGAAAACACTGCGCTCCAACCCATAATCCAAGCGTCAACAGTAAATTTTCCTCCCGCACACGTCTTCTCGACATGTCTTGACGGACTCCAGGAAACCACCGGAGTTCTAAACATAACAACCCGACACAGTGGTTCTAGTTTTCCCGGTGATTCCCACCACACACACACAAACGTGTCCATCCCATCCTATGAATAGATCATAGCACTCGGAGAAAATGCATACACCTCATCACCATTTTCATGTTAACACACCCGCAGAGCGAGATCGTGTGGGACAAAGTGGCCCCCCAAACGAGCAGTGTGATAAATGGTAGAAAGAGATCACCATAGCGAACGGGTTTTTGAAATCCGTGCACGCCCGGAACGTTCGTTCCTGAGCTACCGTGCAGGAACAGCATCTTTCACTCGCCACACCGCCATAAACTTCCTTCATGTCCACTACTGTACTGTGAGCGTGTGTCCACCTAAAGCCGAACCTCCCCCCTTCTTCTTCTTCGTGTTGTGAAAACGATGCAATGATGATGCTACCCAACCCGACCCCCGACGCGAAAGAGGAAGAGTTTTCGGTCAAAAATAACCATAAATCAGTGGCAACAAAACACAAAATGCAACACGTGAAGATTCGACGCAACAATCCATCCGCGATGGCGTCACCATAAACCATCTGCTGCACGGGCGTGTAGCAGGAGGCATCCGGCATACCCCTTTTACTGGCCAGCTCTCCGTACGGAACCAGCAGCCGAGCTGGCATCGAATCGTTTTGTTCTGCCCGCGTGGTCACAAGATCTGCCGACTGCAACTTGACGAGTGCCGGGAGTGGTGAAGCGTTTCGCTGACTCGGATGAGTGATTCTGGCGCTCAAGACTTCACGTTGCGCTAGCGCTAGCTGAAGCAATCTTCCCGCGGACGGTGGCGGCGACCAACAACAGCCGTTAAGACAAACATCGCAACATCTTCCTCCCCGTAAGCCAACCGCGCTCGGTGTGCAAGATGAGAAAAAATACATTCAAATCTTCTACCGAATTATGCACGAGATGTGAACACTGGCCTCCATCATGTACACAGTACGGCAGAGATCGGTTGGCTCGAACCGACACAATCAACCGCCGGGTGACTGCGCAGCCAGTTTCCCAGGTAACCAGGCTTGCGCGTTTGCATTGCAAATCATCCTCAATTCCCCGCCAACAAACTAACATTTAAATGCATAAGTAAATGCGGCCCGCATATCAAGAACTGAGGGCCGGCTGACGACGAATGACTTCAGCCGTGTGTCAAGATCAGATTAGAATGGGCGGCGGTGGATGGATGCGTAAGTTCTGTAAAGCTTACCTGGGGTGGGAGGGTACTGAAGCCAAAATTAAAATTGCATATTAAACACACCTAATTTGTGACTTAGTCAGTGACAGAAGATGTTGTGAAAAGAGAAAAAAATGAAGAGAGATTCGGTACAATTTTTCATTACGGATACACACAAGCAACATACATTTTCCAACTACCGTATTTTTCCGTGTATAAGAGACGCTTTTTAGCCATTTTTTTTTGCTTGAAAAATCAGGGGTCTCTTATATATGGGAGGAAAGCTTTTACAGGATTTCCCGCGTCTAAATCCCAAGTGTTGAGAGGACAATGCCATTTTTGAGCAGAGTGACTCATGTGACGATGATGAAGAAGAACTGACTACTATTGCCGCTAGTGATGAAGAATTTACGACGATCGGATCTCGAATGCACAGCTTTTAAAAATAATAGTGACATGCAACGATGATGCTCTGCTGCACAGCCACCCCCCCAAACGAGCAGTGTGATAAATGGTAGAAAGAGATCACCATAGCGAACGGGTTTTTGAAATCCGTGCACGCCCGGAACTTCCATTTCCCCCCTCACGGAAAATTTCCCTAAAACATCAGTAAAACCGTAAACCATATTTCTATTACCCTAATTAGTTCAACTAAAAATTTCGCCTCGACGAAAACAAATCACTTGCCAAACTTCAAATTGCACCTAACTCGCGTGTGCAACGCGCGCAAAAAAAAGGTTTTCGGCGAGTGAAAGTGGTTGGTAATTTCGACCGGCAAACTTTGAAGTGTAATTTTGAACCGTGCCATATCTCCCGCCATCTTCCAGCACCCTGAGGGCTTTTCGGTAGTGGCGCAGCAGTAGTAGGAGTCCACACACGCACCCATTTTCGTACCAATGCGCGCGGTACGAATAATTGGGCTGATGCTCCACGGCCCAACCAGCGTGGTAACGTTATTACAGGCCTTATTATCACAGCCAGCCGGCCACTATCACCGAACGAGGCTATGCTTTCCGAGAAATTTCGGACTGAGGATCGTTTGATTTAATTTTCAAAACCTTGGAAACCTTTGTACCTGAAAGGAAAACAATTTACCTACGTAGTCAACGGGCGTGTTCAAAGCCATTCCAACGAAATGTTGGAATGCTACCGTCGAACAACACCTGCGATGCCGGTACTAAGCACCATCTCAGCCGTGCTCCATTCTCTGCGCCGAGCGAAAGAGTTGGATTCCATCTTAATTTGCAGCTCAATTGTCATGAGCTCAATTCCAACTTCCAGCGGATCGCGCGCGGCTTGCTTTTCGGCTGTGGATTTTCTGTGTGGGGTGCGATGTTTGTTCCTTGCTTCGTTACTCTTCCTGCCACCGTAGCGCCGTAAATTAAGAACGCGTGCCGCGCGAGTAACGCTCTAATTTCAGTAGGTTAACGCGAACCGGGGAACAAACGGTCTGACCGTGCGGCTCAATTGGACCGGAGAGCAATTCCGGCGATTTACCAATTGACGTCACGTGGAAAAAGTGCGTGCCGAGACCGTGTCCGGCGTACTTTACGGCTATCGGCGCGACGGACGGAACTGCTGACGGTCGCGTTTTCTTCCCCATTACCGCTTGACCATTTGACCCACCCTGTGTCCCGGACCGATTGAGCCCATCGAAAGGGAAGGGTTTACCGCAGGCGGGCACATTGGGGGAAAGAATCTCGTTTGTATCTGGAATAGATTTGAATAGATTTACTCTGCTTCAAAGCCACAGAAAGGCCTTTCGCTTTCTATGCGCTTCTTTTTTTCATCAATACGAACAAATTATGAATAGATCTTGAGAAACTGAATAGGATACCGGATCCCTTTCCGCTGGGCGGCTTTTTGATTCTTCACACAGAAAGGGATCCACGTGAAGGGTTTCAATTTCCAGCGAATGTGAAAAGAACCAGATCCGATTGAGCATTAAGTGGTCCGACGATACACATCTACCCGCGCACGGATTCAATCTCAACAACAGACGCCTTGGAAGGTATAGCTGGACTAGCACAATAATACGCTTGATTTATTCCGACCCGTGGTGGTTTTCGCCGAGGATTCACACAAGAGATCGTGGCCTCTCCCAAAAGCCACACGACGACGTGCGAATGAGTCAATAGGTTTCAGGGGGATGCGATGAAGTTACATTCTCAACAACAAAAAAAGCTGTATCCCCAAATGACCCAAAATCCCATGTTTTCATGCACATCCGGAGGAGCCCTATAAACCGACCCCTCCAGCAAAACAGACCCGAGCACACTCCGACAAGTGTTGGCCACCAGAAACGGTGGCCCTATTGGCTTCCCACACGACCCGAGCGGAGGGAATAATGGTTGCAATAAATTATGCACATAAAAGCGACATTGCAGAGGCTACACACGCCTCAAAAGACTTCTGTTTCTGTGGTCGCTTTTTTTTTGGGTGCATGTCAACAGAGCGCAAAAAGAACGCTCCAGAAAGAAGAAGGCAGAAACAAAACAGAACGAAAGTGGAAAGCTCCCAACGAGGTCGGTGGCGCGGCGTTTGGCTAGAGTTCCTACCGAGGCGATGACACCATATTAAACGAAGAGAACCCCGTTGGAAGAGAACCGCACCACGAAAAGGTCACGCTCAGGTGTGCAGAAGGCAGTAGCAGAAAAAAAGCACCGGGCGAAAGGAAAGATATTGTGTGAAATTTCCGGCAGATGGCGTGGTAGCAGACGTTTATGCTATTGTTTAGTGTCACTTGCTACACGCCACGTTATGATGCTTCCGCTGGGAATAGGAACGCGCGTTACAAGCGGCACATGTTTGCTGGGCCAAACAACCAAAACCAGGTCGAGCGAGATGTTTTAACCCAATCTTGTGTCCCACTCTCTTTCACCTCAGCGTGCGTCGCCGTCTAGTACGGTACGAGGTTAAAGTTCCATCGGCAGCTTTTGGGGAGATGGTGCAGCAAAGTGAAGTGAAAAAAAAATGAGTGCAGTTTGTTCCAGCATCGTGATGGAGACAAAACAATACAGTGCAATAGGACGGTGCTGAAGTGTGACACCAACACACAAGCATCACAAGCAGCGCAATACACGAGATGCAACGTTTAAAAAAGTCATCAAAGCAATCCGCCACACATAAACCACTGCAAAGCAACCTGCGCCACGGAAACAGTCAAAAGCACAAGCATGAAGTCAGACAAACACACGCGACTCTTCCGAATAGTGCCAACGAAAGTCATAAGAATTTTAAATCAACACATTAAGCGAGGTGAAGCGTACGAAGCGTTGTGCTGAGTAGGTCAGCGCTGCATTTGGCATTGATGCCCGCTTTTAATGTCAGCGTTTCCCTGTTGCGAGTTGTACTGTAACCACGGAATGTGACGTCTAATGGTGTCTGAAGATATGATAACCTCTCAGTAAATATGCCCAACAATCGGTGTAAACCGCTTAACTTGCTAGTAGAATGAAAACAACCACCTCTGCCAAAAAGACCTACTGACCAAGATTTGACGACGACGGCGGCGGCGGTGGCGGTGACGACGTCGGTGTAGATGGCGCTGCTGTAACCGTCGGTGATGGTGACTTTGACGCGGGTGACGAAGACGTCGGCGTTGCGGAACTACCGCCCGACTGTGGCGGCGCTGTAGAGCAAGGTGTTGACGGTGATGACGGCGCGTCAGTCGACACCGGCGGTGGAGGTGGTGAGTTAGACGAGGAGTTGGCTCCGGAAGCTGGCGGTGATCCAGCCGCCGAGGATGACGGTGACGACGAGAACGGTGAAGAGAGTGAGGAGGTAGACGTTGAAAAAAGCACCGGGCGAAAGGAAAGATATTGTGTGAAATTTCCGGCAGATGGCGTGGTAGCAGACGTTTATGCTATTGTTTAGTGTCACTTGCTACACGCCACGTTATGATGCTTCCGCTGGGAATAGGAACGCGCGAGCTCCGGAAGCTGGCGGTGATCCAGCCGCCGAGGATGACGGTGACGACGAGAACGGTGAAGAGAGTGAGGAGGTAGACGTTGGCGAGGGAACAGGGCGAGGTGTCGTGTTGGAGGAGGCCGGTTGCGACGGAAACAGCAGCAAGGGCGACGCCGTGACAGTTCTGCTGTACGAGGAAGCGGTAGTGGTGCTGTTGCTTGCCGACACCAGACAAGAGGTCGATTTGGCCCACCCGGGTACGGCTGCCGGTGGGGTGCCAAGCAGCGCTCGGTGTTGCTGATGGAACAGACCGTTTTGATAGAGATGCTGTTGATGTTGCTGCTGCTCCTGCTCCTGCAGCAGGAGGTCTCGATCGCGCTGCAGATCGGCAGGTCGACCACCGAGCGATGGAGTCGCGATCCCGGCACCAGTACCCGCCGTGCCGTTCAGCAGTGACGGTGAACTCAACACCGAGGTCGACAGGGACGGGCGTAGCCGGTTGTACAGGTACTGCTGGTAGTGGCTCTGGTACGGCAACGGTAAGGGCGGTGACCCGCTACTACTACCGCCATCAGCGGCGACACTCTGCTGGTAGTACTGCTGGTGCAGCACCGACGAAGTCTTTGGTTTCTTGCTATTGTACACGATGAACTTGTGGTTGAGCATGCTTTTACCGTGGCCACCGCCGTTCGGCAGCCCGCCACTGTTGCGGTGCGTGTTCAGGAAGGAGATCGTAAACTTGTCCCGCTTGCGGCTCGCATCGACGACATCGCCGCCGATCGTATCGTCACTCTCACCCGACGCTATCATCTCCGAGGAGCTACCACTCGCCGCGACACCATTCTTAGCTCCCGTCAAGCCGGGCCCTTCATCGGACTGGTACCGGCGATGGTTGAAGTTGCGGTAGCCTTTATGATTGTTGTTGGTATCGTTGCCACCGGCACCACCGGCACTACTATCCACCGTGTCCACCAGGGATCCACCACCTGGTGTCGACAGGGTGGCCCCTTCGCCAAGGGCGGCCGCTGTCAGCTGATGCTGCTGCTGCTGATGTCTACTTCCGCCAACTCCTCCTCCGACTCCTCCGTTCGACTGAATGAACACACCGTCGCCGGTGATTTTAATAGTAGTCACCATGTTTTCGCTTGATTCCCTTATAACCGGAGAGACTACTACTACAGCACTTGATGTCACTATCTAGTGTTGTAAGCACGTGTTTTCTACTTTTTGACACTTCAATGCGCCGCCATCATCCGCACATAGCACTCGTGTACTGAAGCGCTCGAAACAAACACACACACTCACACACTCATACATGTAGCGAATTATGAAGGATTAATGACATCCAACCAGCGCACGGGCACATACATATCTGTCGTGTTAACACATGTCACTTAGTTACCGTCGTTAAGCAATTTGAACACCATCTCCAAGCTGGACTCACACTCTGGCTCACGCGGCTCACCTTTTGATGGGTTTAGAGTTTAGCAGTAGCGTTTGCACTTTACAACTCTACACTCAGCCATCTTGCGGGCAAGCAGTGCCCCGCCATCATGCAACTTATGTCGTACATCATTTCCAGCATTTGTTTCTTTGTTTTTTTTTTACCGTGAACGCGATGAGCTAATCTTCCTCTCGCGTACGACATTTTGCGCATCACTTGCGGTACCGTTCCACCAAATCCATTCTCCTTCGGCTTCGGATAAATTAGCTAGAGGAGGGCTTGCGTCACCCACACGAATGAGAATGCTGCTGCCGTACGGGGAGGTTGTTGTGGTGCGCTTGTTCGACCGTGACGCATCGTCTTGCGTAGTTTGTGGCTAAAATAAATACAACCTCTCCAGAGGGGGAGCTCGCCACGACCCACCAACACACACTGGAGATTGCGACCGTGGTGTAGTGCTAAAAATATTGGCCAGTCGATCACGCACGCTCATCGGGACGCAAGATTGGGGCCTATCAGATATGCCAAGATATGGAACGGAATGCCAGAACTTGGTGTACAATAAAAGCGACCTTTAGCAGAGATATCCCAGCGCTGGATAATAAAATTGATGGATCCCTCCTTATAGGCGATGTAACTGAGACGACGCCGGGTCCGAATCGAAGGAGAACCACAACTGCGGGGGCCGCCATACCCTTCATCACAAACGCAAGGCCAACGACGGCATCTTTTCTCCAAGTATGCACCCCCCGGCCTGTGGCGGAAAACGTCTCACCAAGCGAACTCATCTCTCACAGACGAGCCGGGTGCTCTCTCGAGCGGAAAATTAATGACGCGACAATATCCGCCTCACTCCGGCGAGGGACGCAATTTTGCTACGCACAGTAGATTCATCGCAAAACAAAAAACAATAACAAATCGATGCAACACACCGGGCCAGGTCACACGTGAAACGGTGGCTTATCGTGTCAAAGTTTTGATGTATTTTGAATCACTTATATCTCCCCTTTGAAAAAAAAACTTCTGCGGCCACGTGCGTACACAGCCGTGAACGCGATGAGCTAATCTTCCTCTCGCGTACGACATTTTGCGCATCACTTGCGGTACCGTTCCACCAAATCCATTCTCCTTCGGCTTCGGATAAATTAGCTAGAGGAGGGCTTGCGTCACCCACACGAATGAGAATGCTGCTGCCGTACGGGGAGGTTGTTGTGGTGCGCTTGTTCGACCGTGACGCATCGTCTTGCGTAGTTTGTGGCTAAAATAAATACAACCTCTCCAGAGGGGGAGCTCGCCACGACCCACCAACACACACTGGAGATTGCGACCGTGGTGTAGTGCTAAAAATATTGGCCAGTCGATCACGCACGCTCATCGGGACGCAAGATTGGGGCCTATCAGATATGCCAAGAATATGGAACGGAATGCCAGAACTTGGTGTACAATAAAAGCGACCTTTAGCAGAGATATCCCAGCGCTGGATAATAAAATTGAGGAGCAATTTCGGTCGTAAAATCATATAAATTTGCCTGAAACGAAACATGGACGATTGTTTATAGATGTTATTGTTTACACACCAGATGTTGGGCCCAATATTTCGATCGCCTATATTAGCCACAACAGTCGGGATGTCTCTGTTCTTCGTAACGCAACCCTGTTCCAGGGACGAGGGCACACTTTTCACACACGTGTCTGGCATGAGACGCGAATGAGATCGTCTGAATGGACACCAACGAAATAGTAAAACATAAAAAGGCCAAAATTTGTTTAGAGCGAAACCGGAAGGAAGCAATAAACTATGTGGTTTAATTTAGGGTGTACAGACTGTCCCACAAGCAAAGTTTTCTAATGTTGGCCTACAACCTGTAATCAAATAGTTGATTTCATCTTTTTTTATCCGCTTCGCCGGGCAAGGTTCGTGAGAACAATATTCGTGTGATAGTCAGTGCATATTACATATTTAAATCGGGTTTAATATTTTCTGTACGTGACGTTAGCTTGTAGCGTTGTTTGCATGAATTTGTTTTTGGAATAACTGAAATGTGTGTTAGTAAGAATTCGAAAAATTCATTTCTTGCCGCTCATAAATCGTTAGCAAGCACAATGCAAGTACCGAAAGGATTAGTGAGCATCAGGACGAAACGGTAAGTCTCACCAAAACACCATTAGCCGCTTACAGCACCCTTAACTCCACGAAGAACTTCCTGTGGTTTTGTGTCCAATATTCTGAGAACACTTTTAAGTCATCCCAAACAATAAGCACGCTCTCACATTACAATACACCCGAGAAGGCAAGAAGACCGACGGTAAGTTCCAACTGCAAACTCTACATAATCAGCATGGGAAATCTCCTGTCAGCAGATCAGCGAAGAAGGCACCCGCAGAAACAAAGAGTGACTAAAAAAGGCAAACTGACAGTGCTGGATGGGCACAGTGGGCCAATGTCATCACTCAAGCGGCGTACATCACACCCATTAGTGTGCCTCTCCCTTTCGACCGACTACGAACTTTGGACGCGACCCGCCAGCTATGACTCAGACACAGTCGCGGAAGGAACCCATGGAAACGGCGGCGTACGCGTGTGAATTGTTCACTCACGTGCAGTTCCAGTCGGCATGCTTCCTTAAATAGAACTGTATCGGCTGTGCGCGGATTGCCAATGAGTTGTTCTGAGAAGAACTCTGATTCTGAGATTTTCTAGCACTTCGAGGATGGTTGGAGCGTGTGTGGCGTCTACACTTTGGATTGGTTGTTTTTTCCAAGTACCGCTGGAATGCGTTCCATGTCGTTATACGGTTTCGAAAACATATCCGGTTAACGAATAACTCTATCCGCTAACATCGCTCCCCACTTCAACACCGAAGCGTTGATTAAATGACTAACACTTCGAAAGTCCGGGTCCATCATCCACGGCCGGGGCCCGCCGAGGATAGAAACAAGCGCGCGAATTAAATCTGACGCCAGCCAGCTGTGTTCTTACTCATCAAGCTGAGACTTCTCATCGCACCGATCTCTGAACGAGTATCTGAGTGTATTTCCCACCCTAAATCCCGCTTCGCTTGATGGATCCCTCCTTATAGGCGATGTAACTGAGACGACGCCGGGTCCGAATCGAAGGAGAACCACAACTGCGGGGGCCGCCATCCCCTTCATCACAAACGCAAGGCCAACGACGGCATCTTTGCTCCAAGTATGTGGCGGAAAACGTCTCACCAAGCGAACTCATCTCTCACAGACGAGCCGTGTGCTCTCTCGAGCGGAAAATTAATGACGCGACAATATCCGCCTCACTCCGGCGAGGGACGCAATTTTGCTACGCACAGTAGATTCATCGCAAAACAAAAAACAATAACAAATCGATGCAACACACCGGGCCAGGTCACACGTGAAACGGTGGCTTATCGTGTCAAAGTTTTGATGTATTTTGAATCACTTATATCTCCCCTTTGAAAAAAAAACTTCTGCGGCCACGTGCGTACACAGCCGTGAACGCGATGAGCTAATCTTCCTCTCGCGTACGACATTTTGCGCATCACTTGCGGTACCGTTCCACCAAATCCATTCTCCTTCGGCTTCGGATAAATTAGCTAGAGGAGGGCTTGCGTCACCCACACGAATGAGAATGCTGCTGCCGTACGGGGAGGTTGTTGTGGTGCGCTTGTTCGACCGTGACGCATCGTCTTGCGTAGTTTGTGGCTAAAATAAATACAACCTCTCCAGAGGGGGAGCTCGCCACGACCCACCAACACACACTGGAGATTGCGACCGTGGTGTAGTGCTAAAAATATTGGCCAGTCGATCACGCACGCTCATCGGGACGCAAGATTGGGGCCTATCAGATATGCCAAGATATGGAACGGAATGCCAGAACTTGGTGTACAATAAAAGCGACCTTTAGCAGAGATATCCCAGCGCTGGATAATAAAATTGAGGAGCAATTTCGGTCGTAAAATCATATAAATTTGCCTGAAACGAAACATGGACGATTGTTTATAGATGTTATTGTTTACACACCAGATGTTGGGCCCAATATTTCGATCGCCTATATTAGCCACAACAGTCGGGATGTCTCTGTTCTTCGTAACGCAACCCTGTTCCACCTGGGTAAACTGGTCTCTAAGATGTCTCCCTCTCGAAAGCAGCCAACTTGTTCTGACCGATTTTGGAGACTCACAAACACCAACCGTACCTCCTCGGGAAGCCGAAAATTGGAACCGCGCAAAACTTGTCCGGAAAGTAGCTTTCGGCCGGCCTAAATTGAGGACATCCACACGAGACGGCCCACACGCCGTGTACGAGTAATCCTTCAGCAGACGGCTCGCTTTAAAGTCGGTAAAGGTCATCGCAAAAAATGCGATTGGCGAGTGAGAAACATGTGATTGGACGAAATTTAAGTAATAATATTAGCACATTATAAAAAAAAACTTGTATCCACCAATAACACAGAGCCATGGTTGAAATGTTTCCAACAGAAAATAAAGCAACTAGAGACGACGTTCGGTCTATCCGTCTTCGTGGCGCAATTACAGCAATTCCAGATGCTCGCGAGACATACTTTTTCCGCGGCCGTGCAAACCGTGCAATCATCGTCATCATTGCAGGGCCACAAGCTGTCAGCTGTCCGAAAACGTGCTGCCAACAGCATGCGCCAGCAAACCAGCACCAAGAACATCCTGCTGCTTCCACTGAGGCAACCCATTCTGCGGCAACAGAAAATTAAGCCACATTGCCACGATGACGACCTCCGCTGGAGTAGCGTGGTACGGTGCGCGACGCCGGTACAAGAGCGGAACCAACGCCAAAAGGTTAATTAGTTTCGCGCGGTTATCGATTGCCGACATAACCTCATTTTTCCTTTTTTTTCTTTCTTTCTCTCTCTCTCGCTTCAGTAGCAGTAGAAGTAGATCCAGTTGCACCACCCAGGTGCACCGTTGGAAATTGTTGCCTGAGAACCGTGCGCGCATTCTTTGCCCACAAACGGAGACGTAGCAGGACGTTCTTGAAAGTGGCGAATGGTGCAGAGCAAACAGAACAGAACCGGAACATGGAGCCAATTTTTGTAAATTGCACGTTTTATTTGACGTTCAAGAACGCGACACGCCGGGTATCTCTGGGACCTTCTTGCACCAGCCAGCCCCGTCGTGTGTTGCAGGTGTCTTGCGCCTGGTTTCGTCGCGGTAGAAGGTACGCTTGTAGCACACGATTTGTGCGATTTGATACGCTTGTGACATCGACAACAGCTGCTGGCATCAGCAACAACCGGTGGAGGAAGTGCTTCCACTTCGTTCGTCCGAGTCCGGATGGGGTCACCAAGGCAGGGTTGAAACTGTTCCACACGTCGATGGTCGATTTTCTGCCTACCGTTCTCCGTATCGTCCGCGATATATGCGCGCCGCAGAAGATGAACTGGCACCACCGTGCAGCGTGGAGCAAAGCACACACACAAAGGCTTAGGTGGGTCTTTGCCGCTACGCTCCAGTGACGACGAACCAAAGACCTACCAACCACCATCCGGGACACACCCGGTGGGTCGTGGTGCAAGTGTTTGCTACGTTTCGATCCTCGCCACCCTTCGCCACCAGCACATACAATGGGTGCGGAAAAACGCGCGGGAAAATATGGAGCGAGAAGCTTTTGCTGCGAAGGTTTTCGCCCGAATGACCCAATTTCACTTTGTCCAACGGAGCAGCAGCAGCAGCAGATGCAATCTTCTCCCTCTGCCTGCTGTCCGTGTGCGTGTGTGTGTGTGGATGTGATGAGGAAAGCCCACAATCAACGGGTGGTAGGCACCCGTATATTTGCAGAATTAAACCCTATTAAATGCCGAAATGATAGTGATCTGGCCTAGCTGTGACTGGGGTGGGTCACCACTGTGGAGGAGATCGGTATGCAAGTAAGAGTACCAGAGGTCACCGGAAGGAAGGTTGGCAATGGTATGCCCGACCGATGGTGACTTCATTCAGTAGCTGGCCTATTGTCACCAGAGTTTGACGTTTGATTGCTCGTGCTGCTCCTTGCAATGAATCTGTCACATGAGCATCAAGCCAACGTGTCGGTCGGACCTAATAATAATCGTACTATTACAAAATTCCATCCAGTCTATCGAACCGCATGCATTTGTTTGTGCAAGCGGCAACAAAACACAGACCTACTTAATTCTCCAATGTTTGGATTATCCTGCAGCATGAATACAAACTCCCTCGCAGCGAAGAAAAAAAAAAAAAAAAAAACGTCGGTGCGCAAATTGTTTACAACCCAGCACAATGTTTACTTCTCACTCTGCTCCCCTCGAAGTGATGAAGATCTTTGAGGTTGCAGAACAACAAAACAAAAACATTGAAAAAGGCCACGGGTCGGGGCCATGGTCACACCGCACTGGTGGCACGCTCTTGAGGACTTGTGGGGAGCACTATGTGGTTATCGCCGTGCCAGACTCGCAAAAGGCGAGCAGCACTAACGAGCTAATTAATCTCGCCTTAATCTAATGGAGCCTAGCCTTCTGCCGTTGGAACTGGAGCACTACCACACATACACACCAGTGAGAAGCACCACCATGAACTTCCACAAGAAGGTTAAAAAGTCAAAGGTGAACATCTGGCGTATATCCGGAAGACAGTAACTGGCTATGAAGGAGGGAAGCAAATTGAGGATATTGTGCATTCTCGGTAATAACTATTGATCCAGCGATAATTTGGAGACGCTAGAGATGTCGTGTTGACACTGATTTCTGACATAATTCCAATCGTCCAACATCCAATGCCTAATTGCTCACGTCCCCTTGTTCTGCTTCAAAGTTTGCACGACTTTGTAGTGTTGTGCTACACAAACTAAAGCACACAACCGCACAGTATTTATTCTATATACTTCCGTCGACCTTTCTTGCTTGCGTTTCCGGATGTGCGCGAAGTTGTGGTGGAGGATGTAGTATATGTATTACATGCGCGAAGGCCATCGAGTAATTGGTGGTAATGCTGTAATTACCACCGCCAAACCGAGAAGCGTTCCGTACCGAAATGCATCGACGGAGCATGTAGGAAGAGCTGGTGCCAGGAAGATGCGCTGAAGTTGTTTGTGCACGGCGCGCAGCAGCAAATATCTGCTCGCGATGGGATGTTTGCATCGCGTCGATTGCTTTCGTACACTGGCGCGATCACGATCCAACCAGCCACCCTCGCCATATTTACCGACGATCAAAGTGAATTTGGAGGTCGAGATGTACGCGAGAGAAGAAGAAACAACCGCAAGTCGCACACAGTCCGTATATCGGCAACAGTAGGACGATGGTGTGGACGGCATCTGCGTTAAAGTTTAAAGTGATTGGATCGGTATTTATTTGGATTCTGTTTGGACATACGTTGTATAAACAGGTCGTTCAACGCTGACGATAATGGAAACGTAGCAACTGGAATCGATGAATGCCGGTCGATCAAACCGATATTTGGCATCGCAAAAGACATTCGTTTACATTGGGTCGGCGCAGAACGACGCCTAAAAAAGGGTAGATTTCCATAAACCACATCATTAGAGCGTGCAATTTTGTAGTTTTATTATAACCACCACACAACCGGATGCACAGCGTCACGTGAATGGTTAAAAAAAAAACACAGACCTACTTAATTCTCCAATGTTTGGATTATCCTGCAGCATGAATACAAACTCCCTCGCAGCGAAGAAAAAAAAAACGTCGGTGCGCAAATTGTTTACAACCCAGCACAATGTTTACTTCTCACTCTGCTCCCCTCGAAGTGATGAAGAATATTTTCTACAATGTTTTAAAACTTCACACATTTACTACTGCGGCTTATCCAGCCTTCACTGTGCACTGTGGAGCGAAGCAGCCAAACCCGAGCGAATTGCTAGAGCGAGAAGCAAGCGCCACAGGTCGAGCACCTGTTTCTTCGGGGCGAATCGGCGACGAAAAGAGACGGACAACACGGGCACGTGGTGAGAACGCCTGCGCAAGTGAGTTTGCCGAGTGAGCTACGGGAATTTCGTCTCACTATAGCACTGGGGAGTTGCGTGTGTAGCTCACGGAGCTTTCTCGCGCGTCGCAATAGCGAGATTGTGCGGCTCACGCGCGGAGCCCAAAGCTTCTGTCACTTTTTGATCAACCCTCATTTCGCTTGCTACTCTGTAAGTTTCCGTCTCTTGACTGATTGAGAAAGGAAGTCAGACGCACGTCCGTAACTTTGGCGCATGGCGCACGTGGGATATGTGTGTTTTTTGCTAACGTTGTGTATGGTTTGATTCTTTATTTCATAAAAGATGAATCTTTATCACATATTCCATTCACATTTCTCACTTTCTTGAAAACAAAAGTAAAATAGAGTATCTACTAGAGTTTTTCTTATATATCGCCCGCGTGCGTCAGTTCTGGTCCACCGTTGATCGCGACTTGTGCCTTGATCGTTAATCGACACTCGCACGGCAGAATGGCGGGGATAGGATCTAAAATTAATCCATCCCGATTCGATTCTACTTTTTCATCTGCTCGTGTTTTGATCACCACCAAACGACACTGACCACGACCTCGCGTCCAATCATTTCACTTTCGTTTCGAAACATCTACATTGGGATATTGCCGGTTGCTTGTTTTGGTGCTTTGTTATTGCGCGACACTCTTCAACAGGCTCACGAAAATAAACACTCCATTGTTAGGAGACACTTGAAGCTTTGGGGATTTGTGTCTAACAGACAATTCCTAAATGCCATACTTTTTGATCCGACACCAATAACCACATGTGAAACTGTGCAGCTAGAACCATGATAATGCAAACCAAACGGCACAGAGAGAACGACCAAAACCACACACCAAACTTTTAAAACCTATTCTGCGTTGTCATTTGTTTGATGTTAAACACACAACATCCAAATCAAACTTATAATGACCACAACCATCACCACACCGCGTTCTAAGCTATATCGCCGGGCGTTTTATCGCAGACGATAAATTACACCGATCAGACGTCTCGGGTATACCTCGCAATCGCGTAACGAAACTCACAACATTGGCGCGATCGGTGTTCGCACGCACCGAGACGGAACAAACACGCGTAAAGTGTGCACTCGTGTAAAAAAACACCGGAGCCGCACGCAACGGACGGCCAGCGTTTCACGACGTTGGAATCGGTCTGAAAGCTCTGTCTGTCGCACTACCACCGGCCAAGGTGTGCACTGATTGCAAGGCAGATTTGGAAACCATCCTGTACGAATGCTATGTAGCAAGATGTTTCTTTACTTAAGCTTGGGTACACATTTATTTAGATAATTAACCGAAACACAAAGAGTACTCTTGCCTCAACCATTCCAAGGGTTCGCTCGTGTTAAACGCGTGAAGATCGAAATTTGAAGATTTTTGATGTCACACATAAGCACAAGCACTATTGAGAAAGGAAGTCAGACGCACGTCCGTAACTTTGGCGCATGGCGCACGTGGGATATGTGTGTTTTTTGCTAACGTTGTGTATGGTTTGATTCTTTATTTCATAAAAGATGAATCTTTATCACATATTCCATTCACATTTCTCACTTTCTTGAAAACAAAAGTAAAATAGAGTATCTACTAGAGTTTTTCTTATATATCGCCCGCGTGCGTCAGTTCTCCACATCATTAGAGCGTGCAATTTTGTAGTTTTATTATAACCACCACACAACCGGATGCACAGCGTCACGTGAATGGTTAAAAAAACACGTTACTCTTCAGCCAAACGATGAAATTGCAATTTCCACTCTAATCCCCAATGACGAGGCAACATTTCTTACAGCATCCGGGATATAAATGCAAGATTTATTTGCAAGATTCATATAGTTTATGTCCCCGCAGCAAACTACACCATAAACAAACAAACGAAACGAAAACACACATTCAGAGCTGAGTAAATTCATGCAAAAACTAACAATCGCTAACGCCACGACGCACAAACCAAGCCTTTACTTCGAAAGAAGCGAATTCGTTACTCACAAACGGCACACGACAACAAACGGCAGAAGCAACACAAGCCTAACAAAAATCACATGGAACGCGACCTTTAAATTCTTCCTGTCGTTTTGAACCGAACTGGAATTTATCAACCACTCATCTCAGCCGTTACTGTTTGCACAGAGATCAGGAAGCGGGAGCAAGCAAACCGTAGAACGGAACGAGCGCGCGCGCATGCAAATGTCTCAACCTCAAAAGAGCCGGTTTTTTTTCGATTGGGTGTGCGACGGCCCCCACGATTCGTTGCGTATTAGTGACCCAGGCGCGGCAAAACCAGCAACAAGCATCAGCATCATCACGGCACAACAACTCTGGCAGGTACACCAGCACACGCAACAACCGTTCGCCCACTAACCTTCGTAGAACTTGACGTAGGCCGGAGGCTGCTGCCGTTGGCAGAAGCGCAAAAAATACATTTTGGGGGCGAAGCCGCGACGGAAGTGAGTACACTTGCTGCTGGCGTTTTACACCTTCCTGAAACTTCGCAGCGATTTGCGCGCTGTTTTGTATTCGTATTCCTTTAACCGAAACACAAAGAGTACTCTTGCCTCAACCATTCCAAGGGTTCGCTCGTGTTAAACGCGTGAAGATCGAAATTTGAGAAAGGAAGTCAGACGCACGTCCGTAACTTTGGCGCATGGCGCACGTGGGATATGTGTGTTTTTTGCTAACGTTGTGTATGGTTTGATTCTTTATTTTATAAAAGATGAATCTTTATCACATATTCCATTCACATTTCTCACTTTCTTGAAAACAAAAGTAAAATAGAGTATCTACTAGAGTTTTTCTTATATATCGCCCGCGTGCGTCAGTTCTGGTCCACCGTTGATCGCGACTCATTAGAGCGTGCAATTTTGTAGTTTTATTATAACCACCACACAACCGGATGCACAGCGTCACGTGAATGGTTAAAAAAAACACGTTATTCTTCAGCCAAACGATGAAATTGCAATTTCCACTCTAATCCCCAATGACGAGGCAACATTTCTTACAGCATCCGGGACATAAATGCAAGATTTATTTGCAAGATTCATATAGTTTATGTCCCCGCAGCAAACTACACCATAAACAAACAAACGAAACGAAAACACACATTCAGAGCTGAGTAAATTCATGCAAAAACTAACAATCGCTAACGCCACGACGCACAAACCAAGCCTTTACTTCGAAAGAAGCGAATTCGTTACTCACAAACGGCACACGACAACAAACGGCAGAAGCAACACAAGCCTAACAAAAATCACATGGAACGCGACC
>KZ069040.1:58132-70054 GCA_002091845.1 Anopheles cracens
CTGATAGCCCGGAGTGCCGTGGGGAGAAGCGTGCAGAAGCTGAGCCGCGGCCATCGAAGGCGGTGCGATGGTGCGGCCCGCCTGATAGTCGAACGTAGACAGATCGATCGTATCGCCGAGGGCGCGCGCAAGCTGTGGTTTGCTTTCGATTCTCTTTCCCGCCGGACTGCCGGTGCATGTGGGACGACGCAGAAAGGGTAGGGGAAATGGGGGGTGGTAGATATTGGACGAAAGGTGGAAAGTTATAGCAAAAACGGGGCCACACGCTGTTCAGGGTGGTGCGTTTCCTTGCCTTGCGAATTTTGAGCGGGCCAATTGAAGTGCAATTTGGATTTGAGGTCTAGGTGCGGATTACGACGATTGGTCAGGGGTTTGACCAACTTCTCGCAGCCTACAGTAAGCAGCTCGCAAGTCTTGTTCATTTCACTAACGCTGCCAGTCATAGTGCCAATCAAGCAAACGGAATTTTGAATAACCAATGCAGAAAACTAAACCCTTTGCGTACATTAACGAAGCGGCTGCGATCGCTTACCTGTAGTAGTAGACATCGACTTTTCCAGCCGAAAGGCCCGTCTTGCGAAGAACTTCCTCCCGCTGCCATCCCTTCGGTAGAGCGACACAATCATTCCGCTTCCGCTCGATCGATACGTTCATGGTGCGTCTGAATGGTGACGGGCAAGCGGGAGAAACAGGAGGCGGGGCGAGAACGAGAACAGTTCTTGTCCAGTGGCTGCTACTGATCCTTCGAGATTCGTTTCGTTGCCAACGGTTGAATTTGTTTCGGAAAAGCCCACAAATCGGCACGGCAGCGTTGTTGTTTGTTTGGCTGAAAATCGCGGTCTTCTTCCTCTTTCTTATCGCACCAAACGCGTCTTCTTTTGACATCTGATTTGACAGCCAGAATTTCACCCCTCTGGAAACGGCGAACATGTGGGGAGTTGCACAACGTGTAAACACATTCCTGTGCGCTGTAGAACAACCACAACAAATGTAACAAAAAGGCTGGCGAACCGGAACGTATAGCGTAATCTAGTGAAATTTGAAACAAAAGTATGGAAATCTTCGTGTACCGTGGCGAGTGGGGGCTACCGTCTATCGACTACGAGTGTAGCCGGCTTCTGGTAAGTTTTTGCGATACTATATAACAGTAGAAATTGCTTACGAAACATGACCGCGTTCTTACACCGTTCTTCCATCCATTCGCATTCGATTAGGCGTATCTGAAGTTTTCCGGTGCGAAGGTAACGATCAACTTCAATGGCAATCCGTTCAGCTCACCGAACGGCACGCTGCCGTACATGATTGCCGATGGCAAAAAGATTGCCGGGTACGGTCGAATCGTGGAGCATCTGTCGGCGGCCGGCATAGGCCCACCGTTGGCGCCTACCAGCGGGGATAAGATTGGTGATGATAGTAGCAGCGCTTCCCGGATTAACGGCCACATGCAGTACGTACAGGAAAATCTGCATCCCTACTTCATGTACATGCTGTGGGGCGATCCGAAGAATGTGGACACCACGCGGACGCTGTACGCAAAGCGCATTCCTATTCCTTTCAATTTCTACTGCCCGCGAAAGTACGTGCTGCGGACGAACGATATCACACAGTCGTTGGCGGGATTTTCGTTGGAAGATTCCATAGAATTTCACGACGTTTCCGATGTAAGCGAGTGTTTGTTTGAAAGCGTGATATTGCCGAGAACCATTTAGATATTAATGGCGATGTTTACATTTTAGTTTTCACACAACGCGAAAACCTGCCTAAACTGGATCGCATCGAAGCTGGAAGAAAGCCGCTGGTTCGTTGGCGACCGTCCTACGGAGGTCGACGCGATGCTGTACGCTTATTTGTCTGTACTGCTGAAGCTCACCCTGCCGAACAATGTGCTGCAGAATCACATCCGCCAGTGCCCGAAACTAGTGCAGTACGTCGATCGCACTACGACAACTTATTTCGCCAAGGAAGGCTTCAACAGTTTTACTGCTTCCGGTGGCGCTGGAACCGGTCAGCAGCAGAAGAAGCCCAACTCATCCGAAAGCCCCAACGATTCTAGTTCCTCCTCGTCCGGCGGTGGGAGCGGTGGTGAGCGGTCGGAGAAGAGTGGCGGCGAGCAAAAGTTCCACACCGGTCAGCAGCAGGATCCGGATGATGGACCGAAGGAAAGGCGAAAGCGGTACATCCTATCCGGGTTGGTTGCCACGGTAGCGATGGTGGGATTTGCCGTGCTGAATGGTATTGTAACGGTGAGTGTGAGCAAGTGAGATGATGAAATATTCATGATGTTTGATTTAACCGAGAACTTTTCGTTTCACAGCTTCCCAGTGAAGGTAATCATGGACATTTCGTACAGTATGACGATCCCGGAGACTACGATGATGATAATTAAGCGGAAGTTGTTTGCTGGACTGCCTTCGCTTTGCTCGTTAGATGTACCCCAAAAGAGGACGTTCTGTTGTCAGCAGCATTGTATGATTTCCGGCCATTCATCTACGCCATGAGCTTAACGCATACAAGTAGTACACGATGCAAGTGGCTTTAGCGTTTATCGCATACCAAAAACCAACCGGGAGAGATTATGGAATGCTACCAGATGATAAAGCAATATGTTCAATATATGAAATACGGGTTTGTGCCATCCGTCTCATTCCGCGGCTTGATGACATGGGTTGTTTCAATGTTAATTCCATCTATTCCCATTTGTTGAAGACAATTTTGCAATTCCTACTTTGATCCATTTAAAAAAAACTTCCTCAGAATTTTCTCATCTTCAGAGCCTTCTTCAAATGCAGTATTCATATTTACAAGTCTAGGCCCTCCAGGAACTGATTTAGTTGAGCTAACGGTCTACTCGCTTGTATTGTGGTTTTTTTCCTGAATCTGATAGTATACTTTATTTGCTCTAGTTTTTCACAATATTGTTAATACGGGCTTTATCTTTATCTAGTGCTTTAGTGTCTTTTCTTCACCCAAACTAGCATGATACAAAGCTAGCATGATACAAACGGTCACACCACGCACATCGCGAATAGGATTCAGAAATGGAATCAACGGTGAACGATGCTTTAAATATGAATCTTTGAATCTCGTCCGTTAGCCGAACTAAGCCGTACCGGCCGGTGCCTGGTGGAACTGCTGCAACGAGCGTGAATGCTTGAACGGCACTCCGACCGTGGCCGCCAGCACCTCCTCGATGAACGATTCGGAGTTGTGGATCGTCGTGCCGCCGAGCACAATCCGGTAGCCTTCCTGGTTGTACCGGTGCACCGCAAGCGCCTCCTCGTACGTCGCACCGCCCACAATGAAAACGATCACCTCCGCCGGTGGTCTCCGGAACGGTACCTCGTTGCCCATGATCGGATACTGTGCGTCCAGCGGTCGACCCTTGACGATCTCTTCGAGCGTGCCCTTCAGCACACACTCATGCTGGGCGTACACGTTCTCGACGCCCTTCAGCTCCTTGATGAGGTTGCGTGTCAATTTCACCGCGTCCGTAATCTTGACCGTGTTGAACAGTTCCTGGCGCGCGACGGTGCTTATGTACTCGAGCATCCGGGGGGCAATATGCGCTCGGCCACCACGATCCTGGAGCAGCTTCAGCAACCCGGAAGTGTCGCAGTTCGCGTGCCGCTCGTACCGCATCGCGTACAGCAAAACGAGTCGCAGTGCGTTGGCCAAACTTAGCTTACCCTCCGAGACGAGCCGCTTCACGCGCTGCAGCTGTGTGGAATGATCCGCCCGGCAGGCAATCTCTTGCTCCAGCTCTGACACCTCGAACAGCTGCTGCCGGCCGACCTGCACCGAGAGCTCGCTGATCAGCACGAGATGCTTCGTGACCGTTCCGGACATCTTCCGGAACTGGGGGTACGTTTCGACAAAGTTCTTCATGTCCGCGATGCTCTCGATCTTGCGTCGATCGTGTGCCTTCTTCTGGAACTCATCCATCAGCACCTTGATCGTGGTAGCTATCTCTCCGAAGTTGGCGTACAGATTGTTGGCATAGAACTCATCCTGCTCGGTTGACAGTACCACCTCCTTCAGGTCCTTCGGTACACCCGATACGCCGGAAAGGTCCACGCGTTGCTTGCTGATCGTGAGCAGCTCGTGTACCATCGCCTGGTACGTCCACTGGTTGAGCAGCGGGGTGATTGGATCATCACGTCGATCCAGTATGAGCAGCAGCGGTGGTGCCGCCCCGTCTTCCGGTGGTCGAAAGCTGAACAGTGCCGTCTCTTTGTTTATCGTTTCGTGTACCTTTTTTGCCAGCGTCTGCGCCGCCGTCGAACCGGAGCGGAAGCGAATGGCGGGACGGAACTTGAAGGAAAGCAGCACGCTGATTAGTCCCTGGGTGGCCCGCTCGAGTGCTTCCGGGTTCCAGTTGAGCGCCTGCAGACACGTCGGAATGTGCAGCGAGAAAAGGTTCGGATTGACGGGCAGATAGTCGGCGTAGACTTCCTTCACGTCCTGCACGGACTCGCTTTCGTCACTCTCTGCCAGTGCTTTGATGTCGGTGCGAGGGATGATGTTGCTGAAATCTGATTTTGGATACTGGTTAATACTGTTACACGGGACACTCCACCAACTGGTACAAACGTACAAATGTAGTACGAGCCGTATTTGGGACTACGTAGCTCTCGTTGCAGCCGTAACACATTGTCGCGCGTAGGACGTATGAATACAATACACTTCAAATACTTCAGCCGTTCGTTCGAACGGGCCGAATCGAGACGCTCGAACAGGAACACATCCTTCTGCAGCATTTCCGACTGTGCAAATGCCATCGAAACGACGCTTATCTGGGAGCAGAAAAGGGGTTGAACGGAGCGATATCAATCAAGCTGGCACTTAATTGGACACCCAATCAGCGATGCATACCGTTTCCCGATCCATCATGAGCATCTTCATGCCCGGTCCGGCATCGGCGATCATTTTATCGATGTACAACTGTATCGCACGAATTACGTTCATTTTGCACGACGTAGGCTTTTTTTGGTGTGTGGGATGGAAATGT
The DNA here is from genome assembly GCA_002091845.1 of Anopheles cracens. Taxonomy (NCBI): domain Eukaryota; kingdom Metazoa; phylum Arthropoda; class Insecta; order Diptera; family Culicidae; genus Anopheles; species Anopheles cracens. Next base: position 63,141 of record KZ069040.1, read on the forward strand.
GTGTTTCGCTGGCCGTTACGCGTTCTTCCACGCACGCACTCCCGCCGGAGGGGCAGGTTTTACACTTCCAGCTGGTATTTTTTCGCTATGCCACTGCAATTATTGACTTTTTCCTCTGGTTCTGCAGTTCCATTATCAGTCCCAATATCGGCTGGTGGAAAGTTTTCTGTTTTGACATTGACTGGTCATCTCCCTTTTGGTAAAAGTTGTTTTTTAACGGCTGACGTTACTGAAGGGAGTTTCATATAATTTAGATAAAAATGTTACAACTGGAGAAATTGTAGCAAAGCTTGAAGCAAGCGTTTGATTGAGTCTTACAAAACAATCATTAGAACAATATTTAAACTTCCCGCATACATCATGGAGCCTTCAATATCGTCTTCTCATAATACATTTACCAGCACTGTAGGCGATTGTTTACATGTTTTCCTGAAAACTGATGTCCGTTCCTAAAGGGGTACGTCATCATCCTATGACATTTGCCAAAAGCCGCATCGTAGTAAAAGTTATTTGAAAACATTGGGCACATCAAAGCACAAAAACGTGTTTCTTGCGAAATTATTCGTTTAATAGTTCTTCAAATCTGTGTGTTTTAATGAGTGTTTAACCCACCTAGCGCACAATGAGAAACCTGTATCGCGTGGCACAATTTATTCGGCAACTGCCGGGACCGGAAACTCCCATCCGCACCGGGAACGGTTTCGCGGTGGATCAAAACACGGACAATAAGTTTTATTACATTGCGACCAGTGGCGTATGCAGTAGACAGCTGTCGGATGAGACGCTCGAACCCTCCGTCGAAACGTTACTTCCACGGGACGCCGGCTACGAGGACATCATCGCGATCGAACATCTGGCATTGAGCGACGAGCTGTGTTGTGCATCCTCCGGTGGGAACGTGTGGTCGTACAAGCTGTCGTCGGGACTGGTCGAGGAGGTCACACACTGCCAGCATGGCATCAAGGCGATGCAGTGGAGCCCGGACCAGGAGCTGGTCGTGTTCGTCGACGGCGAGCTGAACGTGGTAACCATGATCGGGTGCGAGTACGAGCCGATCAACGAGGTGCAGCTGAAGGACGACACGTTCGGCGATCGGCAGTTTATGAGCGTCGGCTGGGGCAAGAAGGAAACTCAGTTCCACGGCTCGGAGGGAAAGGCTGCAGCAACGGCGAAAAGGCCCGCCGAGAGTACGCGACCCCAACAAGAGGAGTTGGATTCGTCAGTAACGGTGTGCTGGCGTGCGGATGGAGAATATTTCGCGGTCGGCTACTTGGCGCCGTTCGGTCAGCGTGCGTTTAAGGTGTTCAACAAGGAGGGAGCGCTCCAGGCGACGTCGGAAAAGTGTGACGGACTGAGGGGACCACTCGCCTGGCGTCCTTCCGGGCAGTGGGTTGCAATTCCCCAGGAGCTGGATGGAGGCAAGCGTTGTATAGCACTGTTCGAGAAGAACGGGCTCCGTCACCGGGAGATTCCTTTGCTCGAATCATCGCACACGGTGGAATCGCTTCATTGGAGTCCAGATTCGGATGTGCTAGCCATTTCTTGGACAGGTCCGGAGGGTTCGAATACGGCAGGTTGTGTGGACCTGTACGTAATCGGTAACTATCATTGGTACTTGAAGCAACGTTTGACGTTCGTCACATCGGTAGCTGGCTTGCAGTGGGATCCACGGCACACCGCTGGGAAAACGTTGCACGTCCTAACGACGGATGATGCGCGATACGAGCGCATACGGTTCGAGTTTCGTGTCGACAGGTCCGTGGGCCACACGGAAGACGATCACGCGATGGTAGCGGTGGTAGACGGGAAGCGGTTGCTTTTGACAGGCTTCCGGCAGGCTGTCATTCCACCGCCAATGTGTGGCTACACTTTGGAGCAGGACCATGCGATTAATGCGGTTGGTTTCATTCGCAAACCTGGACAAAACGTCAGCTCGAATGCGTTCTTTACGTTCGACTCAGTTGGTGAGCTTACGCTGTATGATGCAGTATTCTCCGAGGTGGGTTCTGCGGCTCCATCGAAACGGTCCGTGCTATCCGGAGTTACTGTGCTGCGCAAGATTACGCTGAATCCACCTGACAAATGTGAAGAAAATGCAAGAGATCTGCATTTCCTTTGGTTGGATACAAACCATCTTGTTGTGGATCACAATGGAAGCTGCGCTGTGTACGACCTGCAACAAGGGACAGAATGGTTCCGGATAGGGCTACCGATGGGTAGAACTGATGAGATCGGTTGTATCGAAGCGTTTGGGTTAGACAAAGTTCTCGTTGAACTTCGATCCGGACGTGTGCTGGAAGTAAACGGAGTTGCCAGTGGTAGCTGTAACTCACGCGAGCTTTGCATTCTGCCAACCTTCTGCGAACAGTTGTTTGTCGACCGGAACGAGACGGTTTTCGCTTGGTCCCAAACCCGTCGCCATCTGTACCGCAACGGAACGTTACTCGCTTCCGATGTAACGTCCGCACTGCTCACCGAATCGTACCTACTGTGCACCTCCATTGCCGAGCTGAAATTTATCCCCCTCGATGGATCATCCGCAACCGCACGTGACCCGATAGTCGGCGAGCGAAGGGTCGAACGTGGCTCGAAGTTGGTGACGGTGGTCCCGGGAGCTTCGCGTACCATTTTCCAGCTACCCCGAGGCAACCTGGAAGCAATCAATCCTCGGGTGCTGACGCTGTGCCTGATCGCGAAGCACCTGGATGCACTCGAGTATTACGAAGCGTTCGACATTATGCGCAAGGAGCGCATCAATCTGAACCTGCTTGTCGATCACGATCCGGCACGCTTCCTGCAGCATCTGGCCAGCCATTTTCTGGCACAGATTACGAACGTAAACTGGCTCAATCTCTTCATCACGGACCTGTCCGATCAGGACGCCTGTCGGATGTATGAAAGTAACTATCTCGATCGAGACGCTGCCGGTGCCGGTTCACTGCCGGACGGATACTCTGTCCGGGAGAAGGTACGCTTTTGCTGCGCCCGTCTGCTTGGTGCGATGGATCCCGAACCTACGGTGCTAACGCTACCGAAAATCACTTGCCATGTGAAGCAGGGTGAGCTGGAGAAGGCTCTCGCGCTGATATGGACCCTCAAGCAGCAACAACCGTCACCGGATGCGGCCGAAGAAGCTCTGCGCTATCTTCTGTACCTGGTAGAGGTGAACGTGCTGTACGACGAGGCACTCGGCATGTACGATTTCGGGCTCGTCCTGTTCGTGGCCACCAAATCCCAGAAGGACCCGAAGGAGTATCTGCCCTTTCTGAACGAACTGAAGCGCATGGAGGAGAACTATCGCAAGTTTCGCATCGATTGCCATCTGAAGCGGTACGAACGTGCGCTCGTGCACATTGCCAAGTACGAGTCGGACGAGGAACGCTTCCAGGAAGCGCTGGAACTCGTCTCCACCCACCAGCTCTACACGGCCGCCCTACGATGCTACCGCAGCGGTTCAAACCAGGACTACTATCGGCGCATCTGCGCACTTTACGGAGACTATCTGCGCAAGGGTGGCAAACACGCCGACGCTAGTTTGATGTACGAACGGGCTGGCGATGTACAGCAGGCGATCTCGTCCGCGCGGCATGCACTCGATTGGCGCCGGGTGGTACGGCTGGCGGCAGGTGGCACGATGCCCGTCGAAGCGGTACTGCGATCGCTCGTGCCGGCACTGCTGGAAGCTGGAGAATACGATGCAGCCGCCACGGTAGCGCACGAACATCTGAACGATACGCGATTAGCGCTCGATTGCCTGCTGAAGGATCATCGCTACGAACGAGCGCTCTTACTAGCCAACGCACCGGAGCTGAAGGAAACAGTGCGGACTGGCTTGGGAGCGTATCTAGGCACGCTCGATGAAACGATCGCTGCAGAGCAGGAACAGTTTTTGCGTCAAAAGAACCGGCTTGCTGCGGTACGGGAAGAACGGACGCGGAAGGCATCGACCGCCGCCGGCGATGATGACGGCGAGATGGATTGCGGCGATTGCGATCTGTACTCCGATAGTTCTACGATCGCTTCCTCGCGTCACACGGGCTCATCCGGCCGATCGGGGTGAGTATTTTCGTTGTGCGCGGGATATAGCGTGATCAGACGAATAAAAAAAGCATCAGGAGCACGTAAGATCACATGAAAGTGTTTATATATCATCATCTTTTTTTCCAGAAAATCCCATCGTTCGAGTAAAAACCGTCGCAAGCACGAACGCAAACTGCTCAACCTGAAGGAGGGCAACCCGTTCGAAGATATCGCCCTGATCGATGCCTTGCACGCGCTGGTCGTGCGGGCGTGCGGTGTCGAGCGTCAGCGACACGTGCGTGCCATTTGCCAGGTGGCACTGGAACTACGCTACGATGATGAAGCGTACCAGCTGCAGCGCCAATACGCCGGTCTGTTTCAGCTGATCCGCTACTCGCTGGATGCTATTTGGGTGCCGGAAATGATCGTGCCGGGTGTGACGCCGGGCAGTGGGGCTGCTGCCGGAGAAGGTGCCGTAGGGGACGCGTTGTCACTGGAGCGGGCTCCGGCACCGATTCTAACACCGACAGATCTGGTGCGAGCGCAGGATTCACAGCGTTACGCTCTGATAAGTATGCTCTAGGAAAATGGGATGATTTCAAGGGGTGTTTTTAATGTAATTAAATATTTTTTTTCTTTATAGAACCTCACCAACGATACAAGCCAGAGATACAGTCCATTTCGTGGCAGTGGGACATTCTAAAATAGAAAGGAGCATGCAACATGCCTTCTATAGCCGTTGAGTTATAAATTTCAGTTATTAGTTAAGAAGCAGATCGCTTGAAATGCAATAAACAAAGTGAATAATACGAAAGCAGGTACACGCAAAATCAGGCACTAGATTCCGCTCGATTGGAACATCACTCAATGCAAATGGAATCGCTGTGATTATTACATGCCGAATGCATCCGATAAGTGGCAGACGAAAGCAGAAAGCAATCCTCCCCGTTTGTCCGCACAGAATCCATCTCATACCGCAAATGACATAAAGCATCGAATCGAACTACATCGACAACGCCTGATAACAGTTATGCAGACGACCAGCTCCATATGTTGCGCCAACGAAATTGATCGAGAGCAGTCGAACAGCATCGCCTCATCTTCATACCGGAAAAATGAATCCCGCTGCCTCGGTTGCATCACGCGGGACATACGAAGGTGTGGAGTGTTCGGGTAAGTACACGCAAGAAATATGTAACTAGAACGTGGTCCACCTCTTCGGCACGCGGAATGCGGAAGTAAGGTGTGTTTTTTTGCTGTTGTGGTACTCCGATAGTTCTACGATCGCTTCCTCGCGTCACACGGGCTCATCCGGCCGATCGGGGTGAGTATTTTCGTTGTGCGCAGGATATAGCGTGATCAGACGAATCTAAAAAAGCATCAGCAGAATGTAAGATCACATGAAAGTGTCTATATATCATCATCTTTTTTTCCAGAAAATCCCATCGTTCGAGTAAAAACCGTCGCAAGCACGAACGCAAACTGCTCAACCTGAAGGAGGGCAACCCGTTCGAAGATATCGCCCTGATCGATGCCTTGCACGCGCTGGTCGTGCGGGCGTGCGGTGTCGAGCGTCAGCGACACGTGCGTGCCATTTGCCAGGTCGGTGTTTGGTGTGAAATTGAATGGTTTTTACCATAGCCAACATGTTCCTCAGGTAAGGAACGGATTTAGTTGGTCCCAAAAGTAATACTTCTCCGAGCGTTTATTTGCTGTAGAGTGAAGCGAAAGCTTCACAGTTTAGTGTACATTTTACTACCGAAAATAAGTATATGATCTGGAGAAACCAAAGGCGAAGAAATTAACCCTGAATTCCGAGCTCTACAAACACAGCCAGGTAGATGAATATATTCAAGATCTCAAAATTGTAGATCCTATTGCAATATTCAGTTTGATTCTCGATCGTTCTAGTGAACCGCATTAGTATTAATTATATTATTATATTATTCATGCACGCGTTGGGGGTTTCCCCCGTGATATTCCACAAAAGCGTATCCATTCTGCGAAGGTCTTGCCCGATAAGTAACCTCAATGACGGCAAGCAAATTTATCAAAAAGTGGGTGTCACATCGGCCGTCATTCTATCCTCCCTCCTTGGAAGGGGGAGTGTATGGTATTCGAAGCCCGCATCGCCTGTAAATCTTATCCTTTGACAATGTGTTGCTATTTGCGAGCCTAACCTGCCATTGTGATGACACCGCATTCCAATTATTAACGTGCATTGTTTCACCCGTGTACATGCGGTGGAAATCTGTTGCTGTATCTTGGAAAAAAGGCAACCACGGTGGAAAAATCAACGAGTTAAACTCTAATCGGTACCCAAATCGCTACTAAAACGCCTCCGGGTCCATCGTTCCGTGACGCCAGCCATCTGTTTGCGCGATTAAGGCCTTGCCTGGGCCAGAAAGCTTCCGGCGCGTTTTGTGTGCGTACGCTCACAATCGTCATTTTGACATTGAATTGTTCTGCTGATCGTTGATTGGCGTTGTTGCGGCCGCGGCTGGTGGCTTCGCTTCGGCGGCAGGATCGTTAAGGCGGGCGCCTGTGTTTTGAATGTATTAAAATTTATTTCATCTTCTGCGGTAAAGAAGTTAACACTTGTTACGGTTGAATGTTTGATAACACTGGGCTGTAATTAGATGGTTAATCGCTTGCGTTAATTGCAACCCGTGTGCTTGGTTTGGTATCATTTATCTCTGGGGATCATCGCTACACAGCGTTAAATACACCCTTGTTACAGACAGATAGGCACGGAACAAGGAAGTTTGTAAATCGAAGGATGAAGGAACCAAAGCTCAAGTATGATTCTGATCATACCCGATAGCTTCATTGCATACCTTTTAATACCGGAAAAAGGATATCAAAAGGCAACAAAACAAAAAGAGAACACTCTT